>LZPO01055436.1:68564-86870 GCA_001675575.1 Neotoma lepida
TCGCAGAAGCAACTCTAGTGCGCTCCCCAGGAAACCTGCAGGACCTACTCTTCTGTGGGCTGTCCCTGGTGGAGGGTAGGGGCAGCTCTCCCATTCTCATGACCTGAGGGCCAGCTCTCCTGCCTGAGAAGGTTCTGTTTTATCACTTCGTCATCAGTATACCTGCTATCATGACATACTTTCTTTTCTCATGTCTCTTATCATGAATCGATTCTTCCCTTTCTTAAACTTCACATAAATAGAATCCAAAATTATTCACTTTTAAATATCCAACTAATTTTTTTCAGTGTTTTATTATTATTATTATTATCATCATCATCATTATTATCATCATCATCATCATCATCATCACCATCATCATCATCATCATCATCATTTATTGCACAGAGGGTATATGTACCAGTAATACACTCTTTTACTTCATGTCCATTTGTGAGAACATATCACTACACAGTTATACCTCTGTTTTTAGATAGAAGTGAATGTATCCAGAAGTAAACTTTTTTTTTTCTTTTTGTGAATGTGAGGAAGAAAAAATGCATGCCACTGTCTTTAAGTGAAAGTCAGAGGACAGCCTGTAGGAGTTAGTTCTCCCCATTCCTCTTGTGGGTCTCAGAGATCAAATGTAAGTCTGCAGGCCTAACAGCAGGCACCCCTACCTGCTGAGCAATCTCCCATGTCCTCACATGTATATTTATATTTGCCAGTCATTTTCTTGTTTGATGGGTATGCTTATATCAAAATTCTTTTAATTCTTTTATGTGGTGATAATTATCTTAATTTTTCTCTATATTAATGTTCTTAAAATCTTAGAAATTATCTACCAGCCACAGGTAAGAGCAAATGATCCAACAGTCTTGGTCACATCTACATACCATGATTATTATTCCAGTCAGAATTTTAGCTTTAATGTTACGTAATCCCATATTGAATAATAGCCCTCATGTGTTGATTATTAATAGTTTATATGTAAATAGTTTTGACAGATTTATGTTGTTTGATGAGTTAAAATGTTTTCTCTTAAAGGTCTTGGATACTTCAAGATTACGAATTTTCATTCATCAAATATATTGTTGCTTAAATATATAACGAAAGTATAATTTTACTTTCAACATATCATAGAGGGGAAATATTTAAGTAAGAGAATCTACTTTTGAAGTACCAATCCTGTGTTAAATTCTTTAACAACTCTAAAATGAACTTTATCTTTCCATGACTTCCCACAACATGTGTGATCACCTCACACCTTGGTTGGAAGCATTGGTTATTTCATTGTCTTAACTTTCAGAGTTTCCCTACTGTTTTTATTAATACTTTTGTTATATCTTATCATTTTAACTCAGCTCTCTATTACCTAGTGCCTCTCAAGCCTCTTGATTTTATGTTTCTTTTCTTCTTTGATTATCAAGTAAATAGCCATGAAAGAAATAGTATAAACCTTTTACTATGTTGGCTGTGAAAGAGAACACTGTTACTGAATTGTTTATGGATTGGGTACTTCTCTAATATTTAATGTAAACCATTGAGTTTGGAAAAAAATATTCTCATTCAAACATAGGTGATATCTTTTTTTTTCTCATGTATGGAAATTAATCAAAAGCATTAACAGGTGCTGAAATCAGTCAGTCTTGCAGAACAGGTCATCAAAAGGCTCAGAGGCAGTCATTAGTCCTGTGACATTCCTGCCTTTCCTCCAGAAGTGTCCATCCTCCAGACACTGCTGTTTCTATTATAGGCAACCATTAATATACTAGATTCTCTCATGCTCATTTCGTTTCCCTTAGTTCATTGCATATGTTTATTCTTACTCTGAATTTTACATGAAGTTATTTGTTGCTTGAGGGGTTTTTTGAGGTCATTTTAAGAACATGCATCAGTGCATAGTCTTCAAATAGTTCCTATTATTTTTCTACTTATGTTTTTCATATCATACATTTTATTGGTCTTTTCCATGTTTACACACCCTGACATACACAGTTTTTCAGTTTCATCATTCCTCAAGTTCTAGATATTGATGAAACTAACGCATGTGTCAAGAAACAGACCCCAGTATCTGACTTGTATGCTTTGAAAAACTTGTGCTTTCATCTTTCACAGCAGTGTTTAAAAGTTAATGGTACTGTTTAATGATTGAGGACAGTTTGCTAACAGGATTTGCTGCGTTTATGTATCATACATGTATAACATTGTAATTGAACATGAAAAGAAGACCCTCATCAGAGTTAGTATAGAAAACTCTGGAATCNGATTGCCTCTGTTTGGAATAAATGGATTCTACGTACCATGGAGTGATTTTGAATGATCTACTTAAATTCTGTATGTCTTGTTTGATTCACCTATAAAAGAGGATGGTATTAGGGCCAACAAAATTCCTCTGTGGGTTAAGTGCTTGCCATGCCAGCTTAGCTACTTGAGTTTGATGTCCCTAGAACATATATAAAGATGGAGAAGAGAGAAATCTCCACAAGTTGTCTTCTGACTTCCACATGCTTACTGTTGCATGTGCGTATCCACTTACATACATCATACATGCACACAAAGCATAATAATAAAATAAAATAATTGAAAGGATATTGGAATCAGGCTCACAGAATCACAGTGCTTAAGTTAGACTATGTTCAGTGTTGTAGACAGTAAATGATCTAAAAATGTTAGTTATTATTATTGTTCTAAGCATAAAAGTCATTATTCACAAATGAGTAAGATTTGGATATTTTATTCAGTCATATTGTGAGATTACATTACATATAACCTTAAGTACATACAAAAAGCTAAAGTTTACTGAGTGGATTCATCAATTAACTATTTGCTATAACTGAAACTGCCAAAGCACTGGCTCTTCTGCTCATTTTGGTCCTGGTGTATCTACTTTAGTTGAACCATAGTGAGTGATGACAGCCACAGAGGGATTGCTCTGGCCACTAGGAACATCATGAGTGTTCTTTATGAGATCACCGCCAAGTACTTGTTTTCAGAGATAGGTTGTTAATAAGACTAAAAAAAAAGAAAATTTGCATATTCTTCCCTAAACACAAAGCTTTTTAATTTTGTGAGAATGCATTGTATGTAAATGCAAAACGAACATTTGTTTGATATCTAAGTGTGTCATANTAAGTCATTTAACTTAGAAGTTTATTTTTTTCTGAATACTTCTCCTTCCAAGGAAAGGTGTCCATATAAAGACATGATCTTAAGAATAATAATTTGTGCTTGTATATGTATGTGTACAGAAGCGCATGTGTATTCAGGTGCACATTCATGTTCAGGTTCACATGTATGCACACATGCATGGTGGGAAATCAAGAGGCTAACCATTCACCTTGTTTCTTTTGAGGCTAAGTCACTCACTGACTTAGAATTCACTGATCCACCAAGGCTGTCTGGCCTGGGACCCCAGGAATCTGCTTTCCCAGCAGAGGGATTATATTTGTACACTATTTCACTAAGCTTTGTTATGTCTGTTTCTATTCTCAGGATAGAACTAAAGACTTTGTTATTGGAAAGTAAGTACTTAAAGGATTGAGATATCTCTTCAGTCCAAGAATGAAAATTGTAACTTCTTGAATAATGTTAACTGCTATAATTGTGGGTTGTGTTCATTTTTATTTATTTTATTATTTTTATTTTTATTTAAAAGTTTTTGTTTTCTATTTTACATACCAACCACAGTTCCCCCTCCCTCCCCTCCTCCTGCTCAACCCCTCCACACACACACCTTTCTCTCCACCCCACCCCTATCCACTCCTCAGAGAGGGTAAGGCCTCCCATGGGGAGTCAACAAAGTCTGTCATATCAACTTAAGGCAGGACCAAGCCCCTCCTCCCTATATGGAGGCTGAGCAAGGTATCCCTCCATAGGGAATGGACTCCAAAAAGCCAGTTCATGTACTAGGGATAAATCCTGGTCCCACTGCCAGTGGCCCCATATACTGCCCAAGCCACACAACTGTCACCCACATTCAGAGGGCTTAGTTCGGTCCCATTCAGGTTTCCCAGCTGTCAGTCTAGAGTCAGTGAGCTCCAACTAGCTTGGGTCAGCTGTCTCTGTTTTTCCCCATTGTGATCTTGACCCCCCTTCCTCATATAATGCCCCGCCCTCTCCATGACTGGACTCCCGGAGCTCAATCCAGTGCTTAGCTGTGGATCTCTGCATCTGCTTCCAACAGTTATTGGATAAAGATTCTATGATGACAATTAGGGTAGTCATTGATCTGATTACAGGGGAAGGCCAGTTCAGGCACCCTCTCCACTATTGCTTGGAGCCCTAGCTGGGTTCACCCTTATGGGTTCCTGGGAATTTCCCTAGCACCANGTTTCTCCCTAATCCCAAAATGGTCTCCTGTATCAAGATATCTCTTTCCTTGTTCTCCCTTTCTGTCCTTCCCCCAACTAGACCATCCCATTCCCTCATGTTTTCTTGCCAGCTCCCTTTATCTCCTCTCCTCCCCCATGCTCCCAATATACTCAGGAGATCTTATCTAGTTCCCCTTCCTATGATGATCCATGCATGTCCCTCTTAGGGTCCTCCTTGTTACCTAGCTTCTCTGAGGTTGTGGATTGTAGCCTGGTTATCCTTTGCTTTATGTCTAATATTCACTTATAAGTGAGTACATACCATGTTTGTCTTTTGGGGTCTGGATTGCCTCACTCAGGAAGTTTTTTTCTAGTCCCATTCATTTGCCTGCAAATTTCATAATGTCATTGTTTTTTGAAGCTGAGTAATACTCCATTGTGTAAATGTAGCACACTTTTTTATCCATTCTTCAGATGAGGGGCATCTAGATTGTTTCCAGGTTCTGGCTATTACCAATAGTGCTGCTATGAACACAGTTGAGCAAACATCCTTGGGTATGAATATGCATCCTTTGGGTTTATGCCCAAGAGTGGTACTAACAATATGTATCATTTGATTTTATCATCCAGCATATGTCACTGTAATCAGTAGTAAAATGAGGACAACATAACTTAAAGTCCTCCCTCCAAAGCATGCACGTTAGGGAGGAGCCTTCCATCATGTGTGCAAATACAAATACACACTGGTGAATGTAAGACTTTTCAGCCCATGAAAATTCTGACTTTTCCACTATTGCAGGATGGCTGACAGGCACCAAAGAATGGTTTCTGCCTCCCATAAGCCAGAGATGCTTATTGAATCATGTATGTAAGTGTATTCATCCCACCTGTTAGCCTGTAGCATTTTTAGAAGAATGTTTTCAAAACTGAATTTGCTTTCCTATGTCAGTTATCAAAAATAAATGAGTTGTAAATCATGAAAAGAAATGAAGGAAACATAAATACATATAGCTAAGTGAAAGAAGCCAGTCTGGAAAAGTTACATACATTATATTTCCAATTATGTAACTTCATAGAAGAGGCTGGGCTATGCAGATTATTCCAGTTTGCTCTCTCGTGATAAACATCATGCCCAAAAGCAACTTGTTAAGCATTTATTTGGCTTATACTTCCAGGTAGAAGTCTATCACTGAGGGAAAGCAGGGCAAGAACTGAAGCAGAAATTATAGAGAAATCCTGCTTTCTGTCTCATTCCCTGGCTTGTTCAGTTAGCTTTATTATGTAGTCCCAGACCAACTGCATGGGGATGGCACCACCCACAATGGGCTGAGTCCTGCCACATCCATCATCAGTCGAGAGAACAGCTCATAGATAGCTCCACAGGCCAATCTTATCTGGTCATCCTCTCAGTTGAGACTGCTTCAGATGACTTTAGGATGTATCAAGTAATAGCTGAAGGTAGCTAGTATACAGATAGTAAAAGGAGAAGTGGACACCAGGAGTTAACAGAAGGAAGAGGTGAACAGACACAAACCTTTCAGGACACTGAAAATCCACTTCTACCCACAAAACAAAACAACTCCAGGAGTGAACACACATAAGAACTAGGGACTCTTGGTGGTAATGTTGTATTAGTGTAGGCTCACTGATTCATAAGCAATGCATCACTAGAGAAGCAGACTGATAATGGGAGACACAAAGCACCTTGGAACCAGTGGGTATATGCAAATATCTGTAGCTTCGACTAAGTTCTCCTGTGAACATAAAACTGTGGTGCATCAGGAACCAGTGAGATTAGTGTAATCTTTTTAAAACAATAAAGTGTTTGCAAGTGCTAGCAAGCATGTGTGGCTCACAACAAAGACATCTTGATTACAGCCCAGCTACTAAATAAAGTTATCACTAACTGTTACCCGTAGTACAATTGAGCCCTGTAACAAATGCTTATTTCCTGTCCTGTTATCTATTACTTAGCAAAGTCCAGTGTCAGCATGAAGCTACAATTTTGCCATTGCATTTGCATATCTAATAACCAACGATGAAGCTGAACCAAGGAAATGATTAAAAAAAAAGTTTGCTTTCATAAAGCACATCTAGCCTTTATGCAAAGGGAAGTCATTCAGCATTTTTTTTAAATTTAAGCGGCAGGAGGTACTATATTAAGAAGAAAATGCAGGGATGTCTGATACACTGAGTGCACAGAAGTAATCAATACCATTTTAAATCATGGTAGGCTGGATCTAAAAAGGAAAGGAATAGTTTAAAGTTTCTGATATTTGTACCATAGTGTTCAAAGAGTACCCAGAGATGGAAGGGCTTGGGATATGATAATGGGAGGACAAGGAAATGATGCCCCAACAGATAAGAAATTTCCTATAGATACTAAGAAGAGATCTCTATTATTGCAGAGGTCAGGATTAGTATTAAGAAATAGAAGTTAGTAATTAGGGATTGGGGAAATGGACCAACAAGTTAGGGCTCTTGCTGCTCAAGCATGAGGACCTGAGTTCTTTTCCCCAGGACCCACATATAGAGATGGATATGGTCAGGCACATGTGTATAACTCAGTATTGTTGTGGAAGGACATAGGAGGATAGCTGGGACTTGCTGGCCACCAACTCAGTGAGAGACCCTGTCTCAAGGGAATAAGGTAGAAGTTTACATTGCAAGACACTTGGCATGCTCTTCCAACCCTCATGTATGCTTGCCCACTGTGGTGGTTTTTTATCTATGTCTCCCAATAAAATTTATCTGAGGATCAGAGGAACAAGGTCAGCCGCTAGCCTTGCAATGTTAGCACAGGCTCTTAATCCTATCATCTAGCAGACACGGTCTGTCTGGATCTCTGTGAGTTCCAGGTCACACTGGGAACAAAGTCAAGCATGGAGACACATGCCTTAATCCCAACATCAACCATAGAATTCTGGAGGTCTATACAGACAGACAGGAAGTGATGTAGCTAGGCTGAGAAAGCCAATGGAAGAAGAGAACAGAAGGAATATAGATGTGGAGGTATAGGAAATCACACACTCTTTTGGAAGCAGTGGTGTTGTTAAGGTGAGGCTGGAAGCTGTTCCTAATTCCCCTGATCTCTGTCAGATTTTCACCCGATTTCTGGCCCTGTGTTTTTATTTAAGAAGACGATTTAGAAATTTGTCTTACAGCCACGAATTTGTTTATATNCTAAACACATATACCACACACATATGTATATGGACATGTACACATGTACACACACACATACACACATACAGAATTACATGGCTCAATTTTCAAAAAAAAGCTTCTAGGAATTGATGTTCCCCAATAATGGATAAAGATAAATTGCATTCAAGAATAGCAAAAGCCTCAAAGTTACAAGTAATCAGTCCTATGGCAGATAATCTCCTTGCATGAATTATGCACCCAAAATTCCACTGAGTGAAAAGATTGAACAGACATTATTTATATTCCATTGTAATATAGCTTTCTGTAGTTGGAACATTTGACTTCATTAAGATTTAATAATTTTAGGAATAAATATTGTTAATAAATAACTAGAAATGTCCTATAAAGAGATAAGTGATGAATGGAAGAGATGAAATATGTTGCTCAAGATACTCATGTGTTCACAATATACTCAATATTCATTTGTTCCTAGACAGACAGGAGACAGAATAAACTCATCTCTTTGAGTCTCTTCAAGCTCAATGTTTCAAAAAAACCCTGTCATTTTAGTGAAATGCAATATGGATGTCATAATATAATGTGGCTGATAGAGAAGTCTGCTACTAAAAGATAACGTACTTGTATGTCAAAGGGCATTGTGTAAATAAATCTAAAATATAATTTTGAACCAATTTTAAACCTCTACTAACAATCCTAATATGGTGTCATGCAGCAGAATGAGGTGGCAAAGAATGTGTTATGGGAACATGGTGATAGTCAAATGTTTTCCTGTAGTAAATGAATTCAATAAATCTTTAAAGGAACAACCATACATGACAAATGTGGGTTCACTTTGTAGAAGTCATGTAATTTTCTCTTTATCCCCAATGTTCACAAACATGCACACACACCAACTCAAATAATTATTTCCCTTTGATTTCAGACTATTAAATCCTTACAGGTGCTGTACGTGATGAACATAATATGTAACTGCACACTGAATAGCCCCCAGGTGAGGACTGTGTGAAGAGCATTGTCACTGGCAGCATGACATCTGGAGAACAGTCTGATGTGTGGAATCTCAGGGCAGTTCCTGGGAATTGTTCCTCATGGACCACAATAGTGTGTAAGCATGTGTGAAGACCCCACACAATGCATGCTGTCAGTATACTGCTGGATTGGTAAATTTTTATCATTGCTCTTAACAAAATGCCAGACAAAAGCACCTCTAGGAAGGATGAGTTTGTTTTGGCTTATAGTCTAAGGGTATAGTCTATCATTGTGGAACAGTTATGTTGGCAGCAGTGTGAGGTGAATGTCGTGCCTGTCTAGCATTTTCATGGATGCTGGTAAAACACACTTCGTCCTCATATTCAAGTGGGAGGTGATTCACATACTGAGCCATCTTTATATCCCTGAGTATTTCTGACTAAAGTTTCCCATTAGTAGACTGGCAATAATCCTGCTACCCCCAAGATAGCTATGAGGATGATGCCTTGAAAACTAGCATAAATAGTTGACAAAGTAAATTTCCTTGACTTAGAAGTTGCCATATGAGAGAACATGGTGTTTCATCTATCTTAAGGAGGCATATGTGTTTCTGGAGGAACCTACCATCGTTTCCAGGCTGAATTCTCAAATTCAAGTAACATTTATTCATTTTTGTATTCCATACAGCAAAGTAAACAGTANCTCCAAGGCCGAAGAACTAGCAGGGCAAGAGGCTGAGCTATGCTACCTCCTTTTGTGGGTTTCCTATTACTTCTCTTCATTCCTTTTTCTTTTCTCTCTCTAATGGGCAGTATCAGGCATCATCACTACAGCCTCTCTCCTCAGTTTCACTAGGGATCTGTTCCAAGACATATTCTTCTGCAAAGCCTAATGACTGCTTTTCAAAGATAGGACAGACACCAGTAGCATTTATTATGTAACCACTGAGAATTGAGCCTTCGCTTTTCAGGCAAATTGCTAAATAGCTTTCAACCTTTTCTAGCATCATGCTGACTCCACAGGTAGCATTGTCATTGCCATTTCACCAAAGGGAAGCTCCAGTCACAGACACATTAAGTAATTTGTTCAACAGCACTTAAGCTAATAACATCTTGGGAGAACATTGAGACTTCTCCCTCTTTGATGTTGTCTATGAAAATGGGAGATCTAAGATTGAGGCACTTGATTTTAGTACCTTCTACCCTCTCATCCCGATCCTTAGTCATGACTTTTTATGGACAACTTTACCTCTGAGGCCTGAAATTGAAATTGAGTTAATTAAAGGCAGCACAAGATGTCATTAAGCCACTCTTACACCAAATTAAAGAATGGTTTTTAACTCTGGGCAAATCATGGCCTGGGAAAGGATGCAGGCCAATCATTTGCATCTCTCTATGTTAGCCTCTACATGAACCTGGGCAGCGTTTCCAGTGCCACCTGGGACACCTCCTCCTCATCCTTCTGGAGTCCCTTTCAATTAGAAAAAATAGCATCCATGGTCCCAGAGACCTGTGATGCTTCTAACTCTGTAAACCTTCATAAAACAAGAAGCTGGAATTCCTCTCAGCACCAAACATTTATTGTCATTTGCCCTGGTCCTGAAATACTAAGATGTCTTTTCCATGCTAAATTCCAAGGATATATAATAACCAGTCTATCTGCACTTCTGACAGGCCATACCAAGAAAATAAGCAAAGACTTTGATCAAACACACAGATTTTAGCTAAGTTGATCTTCAGTACCAGTCCTTTCTTGTCTGTAGATTTTCAGTGTTTCTGGTCTATATAAAATTTTACAGTTAATTTTAGCATTTCCCTGCCCCTCCATGTGTTCTTGGAATAATTCTTTTTTTTTTGGAAAATATATATGACCCTTTGTCACAAAGTGTATAGGGCTTTTGACAGGAAGAGAGAAATGTTAATATTCTGTTTTTCCTAATGACTGGTGGTAATGTTGTTTCAAAGACATGTGTTATCACAAGACCTGGTTAGAGGGACCATCCTGTAATATGAAACACCACAACTGAAAATTAGTTCGGCTTTGTTCACAGGAGCCTAATTCCTTTTTCCCCTCATTTGCCACCTGTCCTGTTCCTGCTACCAAATCCAAATTTCCATGCCAGATTGCAAAAAGCAGCGTTGGCTCTCGGTGGCCCTCTTTTTTCACATCAAATTTGTATTTTAGCATGTGAGATGACGCCACTGTTTTTAGTGAAATGAACTTTGAGTGAACTCCCACCGCCACTAACTGATAACCAATAAAATAAATAATTGATTCATCTCAGAACAGTCAGACTCCGATGAATAGCTACTGGATATATCTGGTCTAACTGCCCTCTGAAAAGCCTCACCAGTTTTGGCCTTTATTATTTCTTTTTTTCCAAATGGAAAATTTTTGACAAACAGACTCCTAAGAGCAGCCAAGTGTCAAATATAAAGTTATGGCTGGTGCAGCTGCCTTTGGGATCACACGCTCCATTTATTCATTCCAGGAAGCTCAGATGCACAGGCATGTGGTGCCACTTTGTAGACCTGTCAATTTAGTGCACTTAATGAACATTGATCATGCTCGCCCAGACACGCTTCTCAGTGCTACAAACAAGAACTCAGGAGGCTCTGAATGACACCCTGGAAACTTTTCTTTTGATATATGTGCTTTCACAGAATTATTTCTTTTTGCTCAAACAAAATTAATAAAGACAAATACAATGTATCTTAGAATTAGCTACCAAGGGATATATGTTAGTAACAAATTTGTTTTGGTCAGAGGTGGTGGCTCACACCTTTAATATCAGCAATTAAGAGGAGGAGACAGGCAGAGTTCCTTGAGTCAGAGGCCACTATGACCTATTGAATGACTTCCCAGCCAGCTATAGCTATATAGTAAGACCATGCCTAACAAGAAAACAAGCCAACAAAACAACCACTTAATTTGGTTTGGATTTTATAAATCCAAGTATTTCAATACTTAAAATACAAAGTAGTTTTCCTTTTTGTTTTATTGCTTGAGTTTGAACCAGAGCCTCAAGTCTGCCAAACACATACAGCACTGAGTTACATTATCAGCCTCACAGTACCAGTATGAATGAGTAATAACTTTAAGGCTCATTAAGTTACCTGTAAATATTTGAAATTGTATAGCATTGTCTGCTTCTAAACTCATTTGTAGCATTTAAAAATGATTTTGGAAAATACGAAACCTCCTGCTGAGTATTTTTACCATTCATAAATTCTACTGAACAGACCAATCAATTAGGACAAAATCAATCAAACATTGTAGTGAAAAATACTTTTTATATTATTAATCTTTGAGTGTGGTATCCTATGAAAATTTTCATAAAAGGAAAATTTCGGCTTATTCTAATTGGAAGAAACAGTTTTTATTTTCATAAATGAATAAATAAACTTTTTGTTTCTTATCGCAGTTTTAGGATTTAAGTAAAAAAAAAATCCTGATCAATTATTTTGCCCCAGCCAAATTGCATTATGGTTAGAAATGGTTTAACTCATAACTGTTGTTTTGGNAGAATGGACAAATCTGTTTTTGTAACAAACTATACATTTATATCATCCTACATATGGTAATATTTTAGTGTTAATATTTCTTCTGTTTGAGGTTTAATTCCATCACACTGGGGCACAAAATAGCTAAAGGAGACAGATGTTCTCAAATTATATCACGGTCTCATCTAAAAACCTTGTGGGTTTTCCAACTTGCTGATAAAAATTAGAATGGAATCCTAATGCCAAATTCTATAGCACCAATATAACCTCAGACTCGGTCACTTTGAGGAATAAAATGAGCACTACAATAAAAAGGAATTACACTTTTAGAAAAAAATATCTAGCATTTTTATAAGTTCCTGCCATTTAAACCTCTAAATATATGTCTGAATGAAGCATTCTCAGAAGTATTTATTGAAGAGGTTTATTTTTAATAGGAGAAAATTGTGAACGATATAAATGTACATCAGTAGGTAGAGTATTATAAGCCTGCTAAAAATGATAAGGCAAACTGATATGAAAGAGTATGTACGCCCATAAGAAAAGAACTATACACTATAATATGATGCTGTGATAATTTCAGTTTAATAAATATATATATATTTATGTTGTATATATATTCCCCTTTTACATACACACACACACACACACACACACATATATGTAAATACAAAGAGTAGATTTTAAAAAAACAGAATTTCTTGCTTTGTGGCAATGAAAAACTGCAAATGAGATTTTGTTACAAATTTACATTTTAATATTTTTAAGTAATTCATTAATGATTTTATNTAATGTATACTTTCATATTTTTATAATTTTGTATTTCATATATTATGTAATTGATGTGTTGAGTATTGTGTATATTATGTAATATATGTGTGATTTTGTTTATAGAAGAAATTCTTTGAAACAGGCCAAAAAATAATGGTAGTAATTCAGTCAATTTATTTTTATTAAAAACGCCACATGTCAGCCACTATTCTTACCTCCAGATGCAGAGTACAGAACTAAGAAATGTGCTGAACCTAAGTTCAGCCATTTAAAACATTAGAAACTATGTAAACAAAACTATTTCTTATTATGGTTTGAAAGTTCAAAAAATTAGTCTGGTTGGAGATATGGCTCAGCAATTAAGGGCACTGGCTACTCTTGCAGAGAGCCTAAGTCCACCTCTCAGCACCCATACNATGGCACACAACTGTCAATAATTCCAGCTTAATGGGATCTGGTGCCTTCTTCTAGCTTTGTGGATACCAGGCACTCAGGCAATACACAGACATATATGCAGGCAAAACATGCATATACATAAACTAAAAAGAAATATATCACTACTTTAAAGGTTCAAAGAATTAATAACTTGATACTTATCTGATTAATAAAAGTCTCCTGAGGAATGAATTCTTTTTCATAGGTATCTGAAATCTACATGAGTCAAGTGAAGGGTGGTGGCTATTTATGAAGTTAAAAGTAATGGAAATACTAACAGAAGCATTAGCTGCCTAACAATTACATGATAGAGCACATCTGAGTTAGGTGGAATTCTTAAACCAGCAGGGCTTGGTTGTACAGACCTATGCCCTAGCCACATAGGAAGCTGGGCAGGAAGACTACAAGTTCATAAATCATTGGGGCTCCCTTCAATTTCCCTGAGCCATGAAGGGAGGGGTTTGATGGAGTCATCTTATTTAGTATTGAGTTTTCCAAGATTCTCACTCTCTACACACTGTCCAGTTGTGGATCTCTGTATTTGTTCTCATCCACTGCATGAGGAAGCTTCTCTGATGATGGCAGAGGAAGACACTGATCTATGAGTATAGCAGAATGTCATTCTATTGCCATGTTCCTTTAGCAGAACAGTATTGGCTGTCCCCTAGTCCTAGGTTCTTGGTCACCAAAGCAATGTCAGACATGGGTTCTGTCTTGTATAATTGGCCTTAAATCCAGTCAGATGGTACTTGGTTACTTCCAAAACCTTTGTGTCACTATTGAAGAGTACATCTTGCAGTCAGGTCATCACTGTAGATTACGGGGTTTGGAGCTGGGTCCATGGTTACCTTTCTCCTCAGATAGTGTTCAGAGTACCTTCCAGTACTATGAACGCTAGTCAGTAGTGCTGAAGGCTGTGTGGAGGTGTCAGCTCTAGTTCTTCATGTTCAGTGAATTATGTAAATTCTATCTTCAAGCAACAGTACCTTACCATTAGTTTGTGGGAAGCAACCAATAGCCATGACCGTAGCCTGTTTTGTAGTTTTGTGACTCTTGAATACTAAGAATGGAAGAAATCTAAAAGTGATATACTGAAATCATTTCTCCAACTGAACTAACTGTTAGGGGAGATTTGAAGAGGCAGCCCAAAGCCTCCATTTTGTTTTCTCACCATGTACCAATTTTGTGACTTATTCAATGGCACTATATGTTTCTCCATATACACTTTTTATCTCATGTGTTTAGTGTCCTATGTAAAAGCCTCCTTTATGCTCCAGTAATCTTGGCAATATCCCTATTTACATCCATCAATACTTCATGTGGTTTATGCAGAACTTTCTTGGACAATGAAGAATGACTCTTTTAAACCATCTTAAGGAAGTACTTTTATCCACTATCTCTCCTGAGTTTTCTTCTTGAGTCTTCATAAATGTTTGGAGAGTTGAAACAATTTACTGACTCAAGAGTGCAACATGAAAACAAATCTTCAAAATTTTCTCTGTAGTTATGTATATTATTATAAATATTTAATAAGTATTGATTATCACCATTGATATAACTTCTGAAAACAAATACATGTGCAATCATATTATATATGATATACACAGACATCAGAGACCTCTGGCAACCTCTGTTAGTTAAGGTTACATATTTGATCTTTAGAGAACAGGCTCTTACTCTCTTCCAGTTCTCTAGAGGAAAATATAGAGTGATTATGCAACATGCACAAGAGGAAAGATAACACATTACATGTATTAAATGCCCCTCTTTTGAGAAAGCCATGCTAGGAAATGCTCTTAGGTTACATGTGAAGCCCCAAGAAATTCTAGAGAAACATATTGGTTTTGTTTCTTTTTCCACAGAATGTGGAACATCACCGTGTGTTTCTCTGCTGTATAGTTCATTTCTGGTTATAGACCTAAACTGTGTCTTTAGTGACAAAGCAAAGTGCTAAGGCAACTGGAGAGGCAATGAGGGTCAAAAACCCATTTATATGTCTATTACGGGTTAAGGTAGAACCTTAGTAAATGTCTGTTGGGTGAAGTTGAATTGAATTAGTTTGAAATGAATTGAATTGCTTTGAGAGAGCTGGAGCTAGATCCAATTATTACTGCATCCTTTGACCAAGTTTCAGCTGAATATTTCAGCAATTATGCTTTCAATCAACATTTTATTGAGTAGATACCCATTAAAAACCAACTGGAAATACAGCTTGAGACAGTGGATTTAGAGAATAAATAAACCTAGTGCCTAGTACAGTATGACTTACACTACACAGAGGAAGATACTGTGCAAAACACTACCCATGTGTATAATTGTAATTTATGGATGTCCCAAAGAGGCTAAGTATGTAAGGTGGTAGGAGTCAGTGAGGTTGGAGAGAAATCCCAGAGATGTTCCATGAATAGAGTCCTAAGATGGTACTTTCTCAGGCAATTGAGATAAACAACATACATAGGAGAAACCTTATTACTGTGCTATTTGCTTTTATTATTTTTCTAAATTGTTGAATTATCTTATTGAATCTATCTAGAATCATTTTTTCTTGACCTCTGGTGTTATACATTTGAACAATGGTTGCTGAATGGAAACCCTCATGATCTTACACTTTATGAGAATATTAACTATTTTCTACTGTGGAAATGTATGCACATCTATCTATCATCTATCTTCTATCCAACTGTCATCTAGATAGCTACTATCTATCTATCTATCTATCTGTCTATCTATATATCCTTTATCTAACATATATATTTATATTATATTCATTCTTACTACAGTTTTTAATTGCTACTCTTTGATTCAGTGTCTTGTATTTCATTTTTAGTGGATTAATATATCTTATAAAATATATATATAATAATATATCTTATAAAAAGGTATGAGTATAAGTTTGTGCATTGCAAATAAAATTGATATACTACACTGCAGATAATTTTTTAGAACTATATTTTCCTAACTTTTGGAACTTACTAGGCAAATGTTGAGATTTTCCTCTTTTATGAAAGTATAGAGTGGAGGACTTGAAGTTTATAGGTATTAATACTAAATCACATCTTTACAAGGTAGTGCAGTATACTGCTGCCAAGATTATTATTTTTGACCTACATAATAACATCAGTGGAAGAAGATGAAACTTTTCTTTGCTAACTTAAAAATTGAGTTAAGTTGGGGCTGCCAAGATGACTCAGAGGGTAAAGGTGTTTACCATACAATTCCAAAGACTTGATTACAGTCCCAGAACCCATGTAGAAGTAGGAGAGATCTGATTCTAAGAAATTATGCCTGATCTGCACACTGATGTCCTGGCATGTTCACCCTTCACATATATCATATACAGGCAAACATACAATATAGTACATTTAAAAATTAAGCATTAAAATTGAATTAAATAAAATGTGTACTTTGTGTTCATATTGATTGAGACAAATTACGCTTCAATTTTATTTGTGTGTATGAATTGATTACTTTTCTGTTGCTGTGCTCAAACACCCTAACCAAAGCAATTTATAAAAGGAAGGATTTACTTGGCTTACAGTTCCAGAGAGGTAAGAGTTTATTATGGGAGGAAAAGCACAGCAGCAAGTAGCAGGCATGTTGGCTAGCATCTGAGAGCTTACATCTGAAACCATGAACAGGAAGCAGAGAGAGCACGCTGGAAATGGCACATGGTTTTTGAAACCTCAAAGCCCATCACCAATAACATAATTTCTCCAGGAAGGCCATGTCTTCTAAATCTATCCACACGGAGTCACCAACTGGGGACAATGTATTCCCAAGTATATGGGGCAGAGGGAGACATCTCATTCAAACCACCAGTTTGGACATATGTGTGGAATGTTATGTATGTGGATGTACTTGTATGTGTGAATGTACATACACACAGTACACTTGCTTTGCAATGAAGAGGACAAGCTGTGTGTTATTCCTTAAGAGTCCTCTACCTTGTTTTTGAGACATGNCTTCATATTGGCCTAGATTCTACAATCATGTTATGCAGCCTGGCCAGCAAACCCTAGGCATCCACCTGTCTTGGCCTGCCCAGCATTTTATGTCAATTCTGGGAATCAAACTAAGGCACTCATATATACAAGGTGAGCACTTCACCAATGGAAGTATCACTAACCCTTTAACTCCTTTGTCTTAATTTTTTCTGCTTTCTACCTGATTCCATACCAATGAAATCTCTTTATTGTCAATCTTTGCTGACATGTTTTAAAACTATGAATTCCTTAGTCTCATATATAGTGATGAAAGGGAAGATTCTGAAAAATTAGGGCATTTCTGACAATTCAATATGTTTAATTGACATTTATCATAGAATTCCCCCTTTTGGAAAACATTTGGTACAGTAAAAATGAAGTGCATATCAATAACATCTATATGTATAAATTTTTCATAAAGAAATTCACTCCATTAAAACACATTAAAATTAAATGCTCCATAGTAAAATAATGTCTATTAAAAGAACCAGTTATTTTAATTCTTTTTTCACAGTATGATTAATGACAGGTTTTTTGCTGCCAAAAAATGTACATTTTATGTAAAGCTTTCTATGTTATGAAATTTAAATCATATCATGGCAATAAATCAAGCTACAGGTTCCTAAAGCCATGTATTTTCTTCTTGGAACTCTCAGATTCAGAGCAATATTAATAATAAAAAAAGCTCTAATAGGTAAAGTTCCAAAAAAGTCATGTGCATAACTATTATCTCTATGGTGATTAAAATGCACAGATCCACACCCCTCCCAAACATTCTCATCAAAGAATCCTCATTTCCAGACTAATGCCCTTTTTAAAATGAAAATTCTGAAAGTCTACGATACAGGTGCTTCTAGTACCCACTCTGAGAAGCTTTGAAACATGCAGCCTTTATCTTAGAAGAGCCTTGTCCTTCCTACACGTGAGGAGAGAGGGAGAGCTACATGTTGAGAGAATAAGCTTTGATGACAGCAGGTAATGGGGTTCTGAATACACTTATGGGACACAAATCCCAGAAACCAGTCACTATTCACTGATGTCTTTGCAGTCATTATTATGTTCATATTAATAGATGCATTCCCATATCCCTTATATTTTAAACTCATGAAATGCTGCCATGCCTCTAACAAATACTCTTTCCATTTCATTCATTTTCTTTTTTTTTCTTAAAAGATTTTTCTATTC
>LZPO01055437.1:0-10973 GCA_001675575.1 Neotoma lepida
GTACACTGGACCTAAAGGACATCCCAATTCTACTGCATGCAGGAAGCCAAGGACATCACTTGCTCCAGCCTGTTGCCTTTGGGAGCTGCAGCTGTCTGTGCTTCATTTTAATGAAAGTAGACAAAGGGGACTCTCCACGTCCCACATTCTCAAGTCTAGAGGGAAAAGATATGACAGGAAGACATTCTGCTCTTGTCTTTTCATGAAGAGTCACTTGGTATTTTTCAGACTCTTGTCTGATTAGCAGTACTGTGGTGATATACTGTGTACCCTAATAAACTTGCCTGAGNATCAGACGACAGAGNCAGCCACTAGATTAGACATAGAGGTCAGGCAGTGGTGNCACACACCTTTAATCCCAGCACTTGAGATCTCATGCCTTTGCTTGGGAAGCACACANGCCTTTAATCCCAGGAAGTAATACAGCAGGGCAGAGAAAGGTATATAAGGCGTGAGGAAATAGGAACTCACTCTCTTTAGGCTGAGGACTTTGTAGAGGTGAGAACTAGTGGCTGGCTGTTCTGCTTCTCTGATCTTTCATCTTTCATCTTTCACCCTGATATCTGGCTCTGGGTATTTTATTAAAAGACCATCTAAGATTCAAACAACACAGTACAATGACTTAAGGTTTGTGACAACCGAACAGATATAATACCATGTACACTACTAAAAGTACATCTTACAAAATGGCCAGCAGTGTTCTTAAGAACAAAGGTGGAAAAGCAGGAGGAATTGGCGGCGGGGTTGGGGGGCTGGGGTGTGAGGAGTTGCTCTAGCAGCAATTCTTACAGATGCCAGGAAACTAGGAAGGGGCCAATGGGGAGTAGGACATGTTAAGGGGTGGGAGATTAGTCAGTAGGGCATAGGTGATATGAAAGTGGTGGTGGGGAAACTGGTGGGGTGGGGGACTGGGAAAATGAAAGCATGAGGAAGGGCAGCTAAAATGAATAGTGTATGAAACAGCAATATGAAAGCTTACACTTTTATAAGCAAATTAAAAGTGTAAATTAAAATGAGTAAGAGTTAGAAGGGAGATATCCTTCTTAGCTAGATAATTCTGCTCCTAGAAGCAATAGTTATTAAACAGGTATCCCAGTACCACATGAGGAATCCCTCCTGTGAGTTATTGGTCCCAAGGGACCCCAAATAACANAGGTTCTTGCTATTCTTCCTGGTTACCCACCAGAACTGGATGATAAGACACTATTGCTGAAGACACCATGTATCTTGATTGCAAAATATAGAGAAATGAAGGCAGAACTGAGCAGAAAGCTTCTTCCCTGATGGCTAGCTTTCATAATGCCGGAGAATGCTCTATAGGCTGCTGGGAAAGAAAGGGCATCAACTTTGAAACCAATGAGCAATAATACCAACCACTAGGAAAGAACTGCCCACTGCTACAAAAATGGCACAACCATTATAGGGGCAACCAATGTTCTATGATTGGATTTGGGCTTGTTNCACAAGAGGAAATTCATGGTTCATACTGTGAGCCCAATCAAAAACCCCATAACTACTGTTGTTTAAATTGACATGAGCCAAACCACTTTCTAAACACGTATTTCTATACCCATAGACAAATTCTATTCTCAGCCTTAATTAGAGAAGCTTCTCTTTACAGCAAACTTTCATGAATGCAGAGGCGTTTGGTTGCCTGGGTAAGAGACAGTTCAGTGCATAGCCCTACATGGGTCATTTATATCACCCCCTTTAAGGCTCAGAAAATACTGAGGTAGAAGTGATGGAAAGAATGTAAGAGCCAGATGATAGGGATGGAGAAGAGCTGCAAAATGGCATCTTCTAGACATCACACAGCCACTGTAAGCAAGTACCCATAGCAGCTGTGGCTGCTTTCGCTGGGCTTGCACAAGGCTCAACCTGTCAACAATTATGGATAGAAAAGGGGCTAATGGGGCACTGCCCACCCACCCCTGCTGAACTATTGGCTACTGATGGGTTCTGGGTGAGAACCATTTGTCAGCTCACAAATCCAACCAATATTTCACAAATCTACGATGCAAAGAATACTTCCTTAGACTGACCAAAACTGATTGTTCAAAACCAGATAGCCCACACCATAAAGAACTGATAAGTGTTTGCGAGATAAAAATATTTAAGTTGATTTTAAGAGATCATAATGTGTACATTTTATAGTACTCAATTAGTATGTTCAGTTTTTATGTTTCCAGGTGTAAGTTTAAAATAATTAATTCATGACTAATGTACAGATGTCCACTCGCAGCATGGAACAATTTGCTAGACATTTAAACAACTAACTGTGAGAGTGTATGTATGTTTTAAGGAAAGCGCATTTGGGAGTCATTTATTTTTATCTCTACCAGTGCTATTTTGTATCTTGCCAGCATCTGTCCATTTATTTATCTTAAGAATTATTATTTTTACATATGTGTTTAAATGTTTTGCTTGTGCCTATGTACGCANACAGCAAACATGTCAGGTACCCACAGAGACCAGAAGAGGGCACTCTAGATCCCTGGAGCTGAAATTACAGATGGTAGTAAGCCATCATGTGGGTGCTGGTAAGTGAATCCAGGATCTCTACAGGAACAGCAAGTGCTCTAACCACTGAACCATCTCTCCAACCCAGTCTAGCCATTTATTTCTCAGCTGTAATTGAGGGCAGAGAAGGGAAGAGAAGAATGACAGTCACTCCTTGTGTTCCCAAAGAGAGACTTCTACCCCCCCTGTCCCTTCTGGAATGTTCTCTTGCTATTAATGAAAGAACTACAGATATGAGTCATACTCGTGTGTTTATGGGTGACATAACTAAATATTCTGAGAACATGTCTGGTTAAGAAAACGGGCAACTATTCAGTTCAAGGCAAATCAAAGGCAAGAGGGTAGAACAGATTCTACAGTCTTGGGAAAGATCTAGCCTTGGTATGAAAAGAGCAGGACATTGCCTTGGAATAGTTAAGACACAAGAGATGGAGATTTCATAAATTATGGATGAGCCAGTCAGGAAAAGCTCTGTAGTACACTGGCGAAGCCTGAATGAAGAGCAAACCGTGAACAGAAGAGGAAAGCACAAGCAGAAGCAACACTTTCTGCAGTCCTAAGTACAAAGGGGGCATTTCCATGAATTTCCCACAACGTCTGGAGAAGCATTAACCCCCAAAGAGTTTAAACTTTTCTTAAACTTACACAAAATCCAGCATATTGATTCCATTTTTTAAAGAGGTTCCCTCACACAAAGGAAGCCTAGTTCTGCCTCTGCTACCCACGGACTTCTGGGGTTGAAGAGATGCCTTTCCTCTAGCCTGGCCCTGGGTGTTTCCAGTGCTTGATTCTAGAAGCACAACCCCAAGGATGCTCTCCAAAGCAGCAGCCATGGAAGGCAATGCTGGCACCTCTCACAGGCTTTTCTACAGCTCCCAGGGAAGAATTGTGGGATCTTAGAAAAAGACGTCTGTAAGAAATTACTTTTACATAAAGCCTTAACTACAGTTGGGGCTGTTATTCACTACTAGCTGATCATCTATTTGAACCACTTCTACATGTGAATGCTAACAGATGATGGTAGGAAACATACAAGGATCCAAGAGGACACAGATTTAGGGAATTCCTTTGCCTCCAGCATAGTACTCGGTCCATGATGATATCCAAGTGATTTCTTGTTTCCAAACAAATTGGTCAGCAATGTCAAGATGAACCAAATCCCCAAGGCAGACTTGCAAATGAAGCCTAATCCCCTCGTTCAGTGTGAGAGTGGCCTGCACACCAAGTGCTGATGAAGCCACAGGCGCGCGTGTAGAACGTCTGTTCTGCTTTCAGAGACTGGCTGGAAAGAGGAACCAGGAAATGCTTTCCTAAGTCAAGTATGTCACTGAGAGTCCTTGTGCTCTGTCAGATTGAAGGCAAATGATTCAGAAATTACTTCAAATTCAATACCAAAGAAAACAGAGTTTGCTTAGAGTCGCTATCATTCCATCATTTTGCCTGAAGNGGATGAGCCCTTTTTCAAGGCTGTAAGGTATAGCAACTACAAGGCGTCCACGTGAAATGTTAACTAGCTTTTGGCACTAGGAGCAGCGTCTCAAGGGCTGCAGAAAGTCAAGGGCAGGTTGATGTAAAGCTACAGAATATTCCAAATGAGCCTGCAGGAATAAGAAAAACAGCTTCATTCTAATGTTTATGTTCATGAAAATGTCAGTATTTAAATAAAAAAATTTTAATGAAAAAATTAAACTAAAATGCATCCATCAGGACTTACAGGGCCCAAATAGCAACATCCATCCCTAGAGATTCTGAGGAGATCATATCTGCAAAAAGTACCTGGATGCTGTGCTCAGCACACAGTGGGTACACAATAACAGAAATAAAGAGCAGCCACTGTCTGTNGAGAGGAAGAGCAGGGGGGTGAAGCAGAGGGAGGTCAGGTAACTCTGACCCTTTCCNCCATGTGCACTTACTGAGTCTCAGCCCCGAGCAGCATGTCCACCTTCTCATTGGCATGGTTGCTGAGGACCNTCAGAGTAAAGAGGTGAGTGGCAGAGCTCTGTCTTGAGTAAAGCATTGTGGAAGTGTTCTTCCCTGGAGAAGAATTAAGCTCTTCATTGTCACAGGATTCCACCAACAGCTGATCCCTTAAGGAATAATCATTGACGTTGTAACTTTCTTCACTAAAAGAGAGGGGGAAAGAATACGTTAATCAGTAGCTATGACTGTGACACTGTCAGATGTCAAGTCACATTTTTTTTTTTGAGAAGTGGGCAAGATATCCAGAGGAAGGAGAGAATGACCTGTTTTATAACATGAATTGGAATCTGAATTTTATCTAGGGAAGCACCAATACTATGTGTGTAACACACTAAAGTACATCTCAGATAAAAGAGCAATATATTTTTGAAAACACAGGTCATTTCTTACATGGACTTAAAAATCAACACAAATCAAGGTTGGGCACTTTTTGAATACAAACTATGAGAAATTTCTATCAAAGTTCCAAGTATCTAGGCATCAACACTGTGAGACTTACACTGCCATTTTAGGGACAATACACCAAAGGTTAGATCATTGAAAAGATGAAGTATTGAATAATTAACCCAACACAGAGCTTCCTAGGCTACATTTGCCACTATGCTGTAACTGTTACAATCAGTGAGACTTGTATGCATTGTGATTCATGAATGGTGCATCCCCCCCGCCCCCCCTCAATCAGCTTTTACACCCACCTCCACCCCAGAATGAAGAGGAAGCTGTAAACACCTACCCATGCTTCACTTAGCTCTGGGCTTACCCCCTCCCCCCAAATGACCACAGCAGAGGATGGAAGTAGCACCCCAGAGGTCTGCTTGTAGAAACTGAACCTCGGGGATCCCGCTTATAAAGCCAGACCCCTGAGGAGGTCTGCTTGCTCTGGCAAAATGCCCAGTCCATCCTCTCCCACATTATGGCCTCCTATTTCAGAAGCCACCAGACTTAATCCTGCTGTGTCCCCATCCTTGCTTATCCACCCTCACACTGTGAGCAAGGCTAATTCCCTCTCAGGACAACTTGTTCCTGAATGCCCCCCACTGTGCCCTTCTGGAGTGCCCTTCCTCAGGGAGCTCAGGAAACCCTGAGGCTTCTGTTTCTGAACCTTCCTCTACCGTCTAGTCAATTATGTTGTTTCTTCTAACAGAATCGTGGTCTCTCTAGAGGATACTGTCCCCATCCCCCCACCCCCACCCCTGCTGGCTCTGCTCACTTCCTGCTCTCAAGAAGGCCTAGACTTTGGAGCTCATGCTAGTAGTCTCTGTCCTATTCACAGACTTTGGAGTCTCCCAATGACTCCCAAGCACACTGTCTCTCTCCAGCATTACTTCCTTCTTTGCATTACATGAACAACTTCTCTTGCTGTGGTGTCTCAGTTCTTTGATGTCTTCAGTGGCCTCGGGCTCAGCCACCTACCCATTCTTATCATTACCATCGAACACAGCCTCTCATTCATTCCAATATTAGCCAAGACACATCGTGCTCTACCTGGCACCCATCACCCATCTTTCTAGCTCACCAAATCATCAACCCCCAAACTTATTTAACCTACCAGTTCCTACTCATTGACTCTATGACCTTTTCCTCTCTTGATTAATTCCTCATGCACCCGCCCTCATGCATGTCAAATTACCCAGCCTGGATTCCTTGTACCTAGCTAGAATCATTTACGAGCTCATCTCCCTTGGCTGTACTTGCCTAACAAATTCCAAATCTAGCTATANACAGCCCTCTGTTGTCTTCCATCCTTGCAGATAAACCTCAGCTGAACTGCTAAGTAAACAGATAACCCTACAATAAATTCTAATATACTCTAAGAACAATGACATTCTCTCACTTAATAGCAAATATAAATAAATGAACTTAGAAGAGCTGAAAGAAAATCCCTGTGTCCAAATATACTAGGGGTTTTAGAACAAAACATTTTGTTTAAAAGTTCTAGGGCATTCTTTATTCGGTAGTAAACATTCTGCCTAGTAACTGTCCTTGGAAAACTTTACAGTCTTCTTTTGAAGTTTAGTTTGATAGATTCTCCACTTAGAAAACAGTACATACAGGTTCCATCTTTAAAAACAAAATATACCTTCTGACCAAATCTGTTGTTAGGGTCATGTCTGTATTCATTGAAAGTTCCCATGGCAAGAAGATCTCCAAAGCTGTCCTGGGGCTGCCACACCCAGGAATATAAAGATGTTTTCACATCTAAATTGAGACCTATTAAAGTACACATTATGGTTAAAGGAAGAAGGCAGGACAGAACACCTTACAATGGAACATGGTTATATCTTTAAAGGATCTTGTTTACGAGAAACAAAGAAATCAATTGTTAGCAGGGCAGAAAATGTTTACAGTGTCAGGACATCTCAGACGTAAATCTAACAGCCTGGGAGTCAGGATGCGTGCGCACGCATACACACACACACACACACACACACACACACACACACACACACACACACACATATCTCTTATACACATCTAGATGTGTATAAGAGACAGCACTAAAAAACACCAGGTAGTAAAGGATTCTAAGCTCCTGGACCTCCAGCTGCAGCTAGTTTTGCTTGTTAGATTGTCCCTGATAGAACTCCAGGACTGAGTTCCCAGGACACAAATGTAAGCTATAATGCTTAGTCTTTACTCCTCTTCATTTTTAGAATTCATATCTTTCAATGTTTACCTAAANATTAAAAAAAACAGCTATCAAATTTCATTTCATCAATGCTTTAAATTTTTTCAAAAGATATTTATTTTAAAAAGAACAAAAAAGCTTTGGTATTTCAAAAGCCAACATCCATCCATCACTAGAAAGTTAAACACCTTTCCCAGGGACCCAGAGTGCAAAAGCACAGATCTCACCGGCTCAAGGTAAGAAAGAGGCAATGTGCAAAGGGCAGGGGAAACACATCTTCCCAGGAAGGGTGGCCAGAGGACTGTTGGTGAATTTTTATTTTTTAGGAATCATTAAAGCCAGAAGCAGATACATTTTTAAAATGTTCATTAATTGTTCATTANGCAACAATACAGTACCACTGACTACAAGCTAAGGTAGTTGCTTGACCCAGTTCAGACCAGTTAGCCTTTCAAATGTCCACTTTGGATGGCAAAACTGTGGTCATCCTATTCACAGCTATGGAACTTCATCTCCGGTGTTTTGTCTGAATGGANAACTTAGCTTAGTTTGGATATCTAGATCCAAAGTAGTCTCCAAGAAAGATGTCTTCTGTCTTTTAAGTGACTTTTGGTCACCCATCCAAAAATCACTGTTATCTAGATAGTAAACTTCTGCATTATATAATAATAAAGAACCTAACACTCTACTACTTTTTAAAAGTGGGCTTCATATGAAAAACACTTGGTATCAAGTTAACAGTAGTAAAGTTAAATTGGTTGGTTACCTTCAAACCCAGGAAAACAAAAACTGCAAAGCGGCTGGCTCACTTCTCTTTCTTTTTGGGGAGGAAGGGGGTTTGAGATAGGGTTTCTCTGTGTAACCCTGATCGTCCTGGAACTCGCTTTGTAGCCCAGGCTGGCCTCAAACTCACAGACATCTGCCTGTCTCTGCCTCCCAAAAGCTGGGATTAAAGGCGTGCGCCACCACCACCACCAAGCCAGCTTGCTCACTCTTGTAAGATACTTCTGGTATGTTCTCTCACACACTCATGAAGATAGTTAATCTCCCAAAGGTTCAGAATAAGGGCCATTACTCCTCTGCCCCTGAATCTGCTGACTATGGCATGAAACTCTTCTTCTGTCAGTCAGCACCTGCAATTTCTCCCAGTTCAGAAGGACAACTGACTACAGCATGTTCTGNAGAAGGAAGAAGGGAGCCTACTACCAGGCACCTCTAGTCCAGGCTTCCCCTTCTGCTCCCTCAGGTCCCAAAAGGCTGAATGGAGTGGGAAAGAAACATTCCCTTTCCTTAGGGAAGTCGACTCTAATCAGACTTCCCCATGTTTGTCTCCTCATTTAACAAACACATGGCTGACATAGTTTCTGGAACAATTTGGATCATGTAATTAGGAAGTTGAATTGCTCAGAAAAAGGCAGATGGAAAAGCCACCTTTCCTTGCTTGAACGAGTTTACATGGAGACTTCCTTCTATTGTGCCACACGTGTTCTGCACTTGCAGCTGCTCGGGCTCCTGGCTCTGTGCAAGCCGTTTCCGCTCAGGTGCACTGATCCACTCCAGTCCACAGAGCTCTGTTGCTCTGTGTCTTAAACAATGATGAGTCTCCCTGTTGAAACCCACTGGAAGTCCTAGTAACCTCTACCCACACTCTCCTTTAAATTATTATCTTAAACAACAACAACAAAATAACTAACCACAGAGAACAGGATATGATGCTAAACACATATCACAGTTATTTTCCCTTCTGGAAAGAATTCTGTGTTCAGACATTCAGACATTGTCTGAAGGTATGCCACACATCGCTGTGGTGATACGGCATAAGCCTGATTGTAAAGAGTTCCTTTTTGCTTTTTTGTGGTGCTGGGAATGGATCCCGGGCCACGCACATGTCAGGTCAGACGGAACCAATGAGCTCCATCCTTGGTCCTCCTTTTATTACGTGAATCACTATGGAGCACTTTGACTTCCTGTCCCTTAATTTCTACAAAGGTTGGGACACTTCTCAGAATGGAAATTTATTTATTTTTATTTATTTGAATATTCTTTCTTTTAGATCAGAAGAACATTTAAAGACCACATATAACATATTCGTGTTTAAAATACCAAAGGACAGAGATACACGGAAATCTGCAGTACTGAGCACAGAAATAATAAGCCATTTTGGCCCAGTAAGTCTGGGAAGGGAAGGACAGCATGAGGACCAAGGGATGTTGATCTACAATTCTGTCCAATTGGGTTTTCTTTCTGGTTTAAGAAGAAAGTGTCTAACGTTAAGTACTGTGGCAAGTTTGGGCAATGAGTCTGTTAGTGTGTGATGACTTTCTGCACATTTGACCTATTTTAAAGTAAAAGTAGAAAGAAAATATGATTTAAATCNTAAGTGCATAGGTGTGAAGACGATCAGTATTTTCACTCCAGGTGTCTATGGACGTCTAAGTGTGTGGTTCAATCAACTACTAGGTAATGGGATGTCTTCTCTGTTCCACTAACTGCTGACTGTTTGTAGAATACATCACTAGCTGAAATATAACCACAAAGTGACTATGAATTCAGTATAATGACTGAGAAAAAGAACTCTAAATAATATCTCTCCTATATATTAATGATATCCAGTTAAATAATATGATCAATGAAGGCCAGTGAGATGGACTCAGGGAAAGGGTTGCTCTGAGGACCTGAGTTTGGTACCCAAGCCCATGGTAGTAGGGGAGAACTGAATCCTACAAAGTTGTCTTTTAGCCTCTACACTCTACACACATGCTATGGTACTACACACACACACACACACACACACACACACACACACACACACACTAAGTAAATAAATAAATGCAATAAAGTTTAATATGAAAATATAATTGATGGACCCATCTCATTTATAACATCAGAAAATCTCTTAAAATATTTATGATGAAGCTTATCAGAATTTTCTATATGAAGACAACCTTAATATAATAAAAGTATCTGTTCTTCCTAATGTAACTTATAATCTTAATCCAATCAATCTAAATGCAAATCCAAAAATGGTTTTGTGGGGAGAGTTGAATAGAGGGGATAGCTGCATTATTTTAAATTGTGTGGAAAAACAGACATGCAGACTATACAGAACAAGACAAGAATGAATTGGCCCTTGGACATGCTAAGGCATTTATAAATCTATAGTAGTTCAAGGAACAGGACTGGGCAGGAGTTGACAGATGGACTAGTAAAATAAACGGATGAGATCGTAAAATGATTTAAACACATTTAGGGACTTAATGTATGATACAGGTGGTTTTTCAAACGTGAGGAATTGATAACCAATAAGTAATTTTGGAAGATTTTGAGAAACATCTGCATTGCTTAAAAATGTGCATTNGAATCTCATTCCTTAAGGCAGGTTGAATCCTTAGNTTGGGTATGTCCAGGTCTGTAGGAGTCCTAACGAGGTGGATGGTGGGTGACAAGACAAGTCAGGCCTGCCCTGGGTTAAGACAGAGNCTTTTAAATATGCACTGACCTTGTGGAGGAGTCTCACGTTGACCCTGATTAGCCATCACCCTAGATACATGCTTTTGTTGGCCAGAAAAGGAGAAATTATGCTTGACCAAGATGGATCCATGGGGTGAAGGAAAGAAGTGTTGGCAGGGAAGGTCAAGGGTTAAATTGCAAAGAGCAGCTTCCCTGCTGTTTTTAGCACCAGGAGAAGGAGACCGCTTGCATACTTCACATACTGTCCTAAGAACTCTATTACAACCTGTCTCTTATACACATCTAGATGTGTATAAGAGACAGCATACTGTCCTAAGAACTCTATTACAACTGATGGAAACCTAAGCAACACTTTCAAGTTTTCCTTTTATAA
>LZPO01055437.1:42872-54854 GCA_001675575.1 Neotoma lepida
AATACAAAGTTCTAAAAAAAAAGAAAGTCAACTGGTAATGAAGCTGACACAGCAGAAGACAGCCCTTGGAAAGACTATACAGTAAGGCCAGCCATCTACAGAAGAGATTAAAACACATAACACAGATCTAAAGTTTGCTTTTCAGAATATCCTCTAGTGTCTAGCACAAGGCTGAGCAGGCTTTGGTGGATGTCAGGGAACAAACCCTTCAGTGCTTCATGCTTCCCATGTAGTCTCAATGGGATTCAGTCCTCATGCTTGCTTCATGAGAAAGCTNCTGGACCCATTTTAAAGATAAGAAAATCAAGACGAATAGAGCACAAGTGAAAATTCTAAGCACCTGACCTTGAGTTTGAACCCAGAGACAGAGTCCTTCTGCATCCACAGCCTGTGGTCATACCAGTAATATGCTGCCTCTGCTCTCCCGTGAAGGCTCATCTCACCTAACTGACAGTACTGGCGAGCCCTCAACACACACATCCAGGAAGAAAAATAGCTGGAACTGATAAGAAGTGTTGCTTTCCAAGGACAGCTGTTGACTAAGGGTATTGTGCAATCAAAGACTGCAAAGCCCTTTCCAGGAGACCTAAGCCATGGCAATATAGGAAGACAACACCATGCTAGCTAGGCTCAGCCTCCAGGAGAGGATTGCAGCCAGCCATGGAGAAAGTCCTGGACCAGAAAGCATGAGCGCTGGCCCACAGTATCCTGTGGAATTACCCAGGAACCATTCCTTTCCCTTCCTTGTCCACTGCAGCCCTTCCCTTTGCCCAGTGAACCCCTACTCATATCTCAGATTACATTNCGTATGCCACAGAAAGCCTTCTCCAGCTCAGCTGGGTTGGTTATGCTCCTTGTCTTAGGACTTCATTAGACAATCCTCTACTATTCTTCACTCTTCCTACTGTTATTACAGCTAAACATTTTAAAATCTCTGTTTACTTCTNTAATGACTCAAGTCAAAGAGGGGGAAGTGTTGTTTTGCTGTGTTCACTGTTATATACACAAGACCTGCAGTTAAGTACTTGAACTTTAGAGATAGTCAGTGTTTGATAAGTATATAAAGGGAGAATAAATATAATTTATTGTTTTAAATTGGACATTATTATAAAGATNAAATCTACTTTTTTTTGCTTTATTGTTATTTTACCAAGAATGTGCTAAGCAAAAACAGAAAGTTCTCTTTCTCGTTTTTCTCACTAGTAAATCAAGTTAGCACATATTTATTGACTGTAGCAAGTGGGGCTTTCAGAACTACCTAGATGTAGTTATGGCCACCGCTAAAGACGCAAACTAGATGTAGTTCTGCCCACCACCAAAGACACAAGACTCTCTCTGCAGGAGCTTTTACGGTCATGTCAAACTGAGACACAGTGAAACCCAGTGCAGCCTAACTTTCTTCAGTGCCAGCTGTACTTTCTGAACAACCTGCCCAACCAGCCCTTCCTCAGCAGTCTAGGAAGGGTGCCAGCAAGGCTGAGCAGCCCAACTCGGGAAGAACAGCAAGTGGAGCTCTGGCAATCATCAGCACTGTCTTGTGTCCTTGGAATGGCATCCTTTAAAGGACTTTTCCTTCTTTAACATCCATCTCCCTAAAGCAAACCCAGTCACTCCTGGACTTCTTCACATCACTGAGCTGTCTGTCAATCTAAGCTGTCTGTCGCTTTCATCTGGTGACAGTGGCTCATCAGACAGGATCATAGTCAGTCAGGAGGAAAACATAGAACACACCCGACAGGTTCCACATACCCAAGTTGCTGTTACATAATAAAATATTTTCTCTAAACAGAAATATTTCAAGACCTATGTGCTCCTCAATATTCTAATAGCACCATCAAAGCACTCTGTATTCCATCAAAATGAATTAATATTCTGCTCTGGATATGAGATATATATGTGTGTGTGTGTGTGTGTGTGTGTGTGTATTTTTAAATATCCTTGGATATACACGATTATGTTGGTTCCAATGATAAGTATGAATCTGGTTGTTTTAACACACCAGACTGAGGACAGCAAACATGGCAAGAACTGCCACTGCCAATCCACAACAGCCATTATTAAGGGACTGAGGGACTCTGTCCAGTTATACAACCTACGCTCTAGGCAGGCATTATCAGTCAATTCAAATCAAGGACAAACATCATATCCATCACCAGACTAAGGCTGAGAAAGTAATGTGTTGTTGGTTCTACAAAAATATGGGGCTGCCACATCTCAATCAGAATATCATATAATCTGATCTGGAAAGGGTCCAAAGAGGCTTTCCCTCACTAGAGAGATAGACAGACAGACACATACACACTCACCTATCTCACTTTTCCCCCAGCCGATGCTTGAGAGAGAGAGAGAGAGAGAGAGAGAGAGAGAGAGAGAGAGAGAAAGAGAGAGAGTGTGTGTATGTTCCTAAATATCTTCTTACATTCTATTTAAGCTTTTTATTTTGAATCTGGACTAATAATAAAACAACAAAGCAGAAACTTAATGTGGTTTAGAAACAGAAAAATTTCTCAAAAGAAAAAAAAATCAAACTTGTTCCAGTAGCTTGCATTTCCATTTTATTTTATTTATTTAATGTGTGTATGGGTAAGCATGTGTTGTATGTGTACAGTATATCTGTGTGAATGCACCCACAAAGGTCTACACTAGGTAGCTTTATCATTCTCCACTGTATTTTTGAGACAGCATCTCTCATTGAACCTGGAGCTCACCCAGTGGCTAGGTTGGCTAGGCTGCAAATCCTAGGAACCTTCAGTCTCCAGCTCTCAGCTCTGGGATTATGGGTACATATTACCATTACTATCACTCCCAGCTTTTTACATAAGTGNTAGGTATCTGAACTCAGGTCCTCATGTTTGAGGACTGAGTCATTTCCCAGCTCGGTTTTCCCATTTCAATAGCTACTGCTTGTTCCTTTAAAATCTCTAGGCTAATATAAGGCAGAAATTCTTTTTTTAAAATTTATTTTAATCTATGCACACACAGGTATGAGGGTATGCCACATGCATGCAGGCGCCCATGTTTGATACAGAGAGTGTTAGATTCCCTGGAGCTNGAGTTGTGAGCTACCTGATGTAGATACTGGGAATCCAACTAGGGTCCCCTGGAAAAAATGGCAAGTGCTTTTAACTCTCTCCAGCCCCCTTGGAATTCTGATAATTTTGTTAAAACTTTTAAGAGGTGTCTGAATGTGTGTGAACACATCACAGAAGTCTATATTAGGTATCTTTACCATGCTCCACTGTAGCAAGAAAACAGAAAAGACTGAGGTAAAAGAGGCAAGCCAAGAATATTTTGATCTCCCAAGGGCAGATCAAAGGGCTTCTTATCCATTACACTACACAGCTCAAAGCTTAGGTTTAAATTCAAGTCCATACAGTCCAGTTCAGTTTGCAATTCTCCTTCCCCACTGCAAAGTCCACAGAAAGGTGTGACTCAGGGCTGGAAGAGGAGGGGTGAAGCCTATAAAACCCAGGTGTCCCAGGAAGCTCCCACAGCAGTTAAAACTCAAACTTAGTCCATACATTCAGGGATGACTTGTATTCTAAAAGGAATCTATACACAGGACCATACAAATATAACAACATTTAAAGTCCTTGAAACTTAATGCCATTAAGTTTCTACTTAAAAGGAAGAATTCAAAGTACTTGTCATCTGAAACTTCTTCATGAGAAAGTAGATACAAAAATGCTGGTTCCCATGGAAACTTTTATACACACTTGCACCTAGTGTTCTGTGGTACTCAGTCCACTCATTCATATTCTAATTTCTTCTGGAAAACAGGATCAACCGTGAGAAGGACATAAAGCGCNTGGTAACACTCTGATTAAAATGTCCTTAGGAGAGATGGAAGCCTGGGTAGCTTTGGGTTGTTGGGAAGTTTTTCTTTCTGATTTTGCACATTAATATCTATTAATGAGCTCATTAATAACCATAATTAGTGCCTTGCTCCTACAGATGTATATGACAATGAAGATTTAGACCAACCATGCCTGGCTCCTAAGAAGAATGAATGCTCAGAGACCACCCTAAATGACTTAAACTAGCACTTTATTCCTCTTTACCCCACGGCCACTTTCCAAGGAGAGCAATAAAATNCAGCAATACAAGGCAATCACCCATCAAGCGTAGTACAACTGCTATGGTAAAATATGAAGGTCCTGAGGCTGGGGTGGCATGGAGTGAAGCAGTGCTCAAAGGCTCTGTCTCTGTGGCCAGGCCAGCCTCCTAAGCTGTCCTTATCTCCCTACACAGCATCTACGATGAAGAGTGAACCTCTTCCCAAAGACTGCTAATTCCTTCCTAGCAAAATTCCTCAAAAACCCCAAACCTAGAAAAAGTTTATGACTTCAGAAGGGCTGTCTCCTTTTAGTGGGTNATGGCTACATAAACAGTAATGTGACCTTTTTGCCTTGGCTGCCTAGAAGGACACTGCTGTGTTTGATCCTCACTCAAGGCAATCCCTGGGGAGAGGTGGCTTGGCATGTTGGCTGTCTAGGTCCCTGCTATGTTTTCCACTTCCCACTTTAACAGGCTTATTGTATACANGTCACGGACTATAAGTTGCCTGAAGCTTTTCATGGGTACAATTGGGGTATAAATTAAAAGCAAACTAGGCAAAGGAAGATTGTTGTTTGCTGCCTGGAAACACTGCTAACTGACTGGAACAAAGAGAAATAAAACAAACAAACAAAAGGCCCCTCATGCCGATGGGTTCTTTGCTATCGTGGGTTGGTCATTCTGGGATAAAAATCAGCATAGGAAAGAAAGAACACACTCTTTGAGCACAACATCCAGATCCTTTGGAGGGTGTGTATACAGTATTTTAAATCCTAATTTAATCAACAGGCACAAAATAACATGTAAAATCAGCTCCAAGTCTATGTTCATTGAAGTTTTCATGTTTTACACCCAAACCTATCTCCTAAAGAGCCAAGACTTTAAACATTGGTGCTCAGGCACCTAAGCTATAAACTTGAAGGAAAAATAATATACTGTCCACAAAGAGGAAACAGAATTCCCAGTCTTCCCTGCATTTCAGACCTGCTCCCGTTTAAGGGGCAGTCAGCTCACGTTTGCCCATTCCACACAGCCAGCCCTCTCCTTCAATGTTCATCAAAGACTTCAACAATGCTCCTTTTTAGATGTCTACTATGGTAGGCTAGTGAAGTACCACAAAAATGGGATTTGTGGCAAAATCAAGTTCTTGTCCCAATTTAGGAAAAACAATAAATTTCCATCTCTTATTGAAGTACAAGCAACCGAGTGCAGAAATCTAAGTCAGCAGCCTCCAGGCCCAGCACAGCCATCAACTCTCAAAGTCAACCGGTAATCAATCCAAGGAGGAAATAAACAAGTCAGGAAGAAAAGACCCAGTAACCCAGCAGAGCCTGCTGGGAAGGAGAGGGTGCTGGGGGATGTCTTTCTGTACGCTGTGAATATATGTTGTTTCCATTGGTTAATAAATAAGCTGCTTTGGCCTATGGCAAGGCAGCTTAGAGGCAGGTGGGTAGTCCAAGGAGAGAGACAGGAAAGAGAAAGGCAGAGTGAGAGAGACACCAGACTGCTCTCCTAGGAGCAACATGTAATGGGATGCAGGTAAAGCCATGGACCACATGGCAAAACATAGATTAATAGAAATGAGTTAATTTAAGATAAAAGAACTGTGGGACTGGGTGGGACACAGGAGAACTTCCCACTACAAGGGAGGAAGAGACAGTGACTACTGAACGTACAAGCCACCAGTTCAAAACCCATTCTGCTCTCTCCTCCCAGCCATCATACTTTTCTTCCCCTTGGATGCTGATGCCCAGAACCTCTTACTGTGGGAGTGTACTGAACAGGATGCCTACAAGTGAAGAGACTTCCAGGGAAAGGCCATGCCACAGTTGACCCACTACTTACAATACAGCAAGGCTAATTACTTATCCTGTCCTGAGTGCAGGCCCTTAAAGCCAAACCACATGGCTCAAATCTCAGCCCCTCTTTTACGACATGTGAAACCCTAGCAACTTATTCAATGTCTCGATGTCCCTATTTCCCCATTTATAAAATGGAATGATCACGGTTTGACCTCATGTGGGTCTCAGGATTAAACACTATCAGGTAAGTGTAATAACGACCCCTGCCAGCTGGACCCACATGTCTTACAGATGACGCCTGCCAACTCTCTTCCCTTCCTGGCCCACTTAGTTCAACAATGGCAATTGTTAAACTGGGGCCAAAAGAAGTGANAGAATCTTGCCATCCACCAGATCCATGCTTAATTGTAGCTTTACACTTTTTCAGCATCTTTTAAAAATGTAACAGGTACTCATCAATGATAAAGCTAGAGGAGGACCTAGCACAGACTTTTTCAGGTCCTGTTATGTAGGCTCTCCACTGGAAGTTATAGATGGGGAAACAAAGGACCATAGAAAACCAACTCTCCTCTGAACTGAGAAGAAGGAATCACTTCCTAGAAATGATTATGGTTCCTGGTCTTAGACCCCAAATCATTGTGAGGAATAAGTCATGTGACAATGGGGAGGGTCTTCGAGAGTCTCTCATATTTGGCAAGGACAAAAAAAGGTACATTTATTCTTAACTCTTCTCTTTATGGATGGGTATGTAATGGCCCCTGACAACATCCATGTCTGTGGAGTGTGTTATGTTCAAAAAGTAAGAATTACTCTGCAGAAAGAATTCTGAACATTGAGATGGAAAAAATTATCTTGGGTAACCCAGTTGGTCCCATGGAGTCACAAAAGTCCTCACAAGAGGCAGGTAGGAAGGTCAGCGAGGGGGAGAAGGTGTGAGGGAGGAGATGCTACACAGCTGGTTTAGAGGAAGAACAAAGAGTTATAAGCCATGGAAGGCAAAGGGCCCCTAGAAAATGGAAAAGAAAAGGACATGGGTTCTCCACAGAGCCTCCTGAAGAAGCCTGACCTATGGCTTTAGTGACCGTGAAACTGACTTAAACATCTAACCTTCAGAACTTTAAGGGAATAAATCTCAATGTGGTTTTAGATCACTAAGCTTGTNGGAGCTGTTAGAGCAGCAATAGTAGATGAATATAACCATTTAATTCATCTAGAATCTTTTTTTAACCACCACCCCCATTCCCTNACCAGCACCTAATACCTAATGTCTGCATTAGTGTCCCTTGGTTCCCATGGGATTAGTTACACAGTCCCTTGGTTACTCTGGGCTTATTCACTGTACCCCTTGGCCACTGTGGGCTAGGTTACCATGCCGATTGGTTACTGTGCCCTTGATTATTGTGCCCTTGGTTACAGTGCCCCTTGCTTACTGTGCCCATTGGTTACTGTGTCCCTTGGTTACTGTGACCCTTGCTTACTGTGTCCCTTGGTTACTGTGCCCCTTGGTTACTGTACCCCTCAGTGACTGTACTCCTTGGTTACCATGCCAATTGGTTACTGTGCCCTTGATTATTATGTCCCTTGGTTACAGTGCCCCTTGGTTACAGTGCCCCTTGCTTACTGTGCCCGTTGGTTACTGTGTCCCTTGGTTACTGTGTCCCTTGGTTACTGTGCCCCTTGGTTACTGTGCCCCTCATTCATAATGCCCCTGGGTTACTGTGCCTCTTGTTTACTGTGTCCCTTGGTACTGTGTCCCTTGGTTACTGTGCCCCTTGGTTACTGTACCCCTCAGTGACTGTGTCCCTCGGTTACTGTGCCCCTTGGTTACTGTGCCCCTTGGTTACTGTGCCCCTTGGTTACTGCAGGTTTGGTTACTCTACCCCTTGGTTACTGTGCTCCTTGTTCACCATGAGCTTAGTTACTGTGCCCCTTGGTTACTGTGCTCCTTGTTCACCATGAGCTTAGTTACTGTGCCCCTTGGTTACTTTGAGTTTGGTTACTGTGGGCCTGTCTTACAACTTCATTCATCACAGAAAGGTAGAGGTTCCAAACCCAGCTCTATCTGTAATGTGGCTTGAACAGGAAATGTCCCCACAAGCTTCTGTGATGAACAATTGGCCCACAGCTGATGGCACTATTTGGGGGAACTTTAGGAGGGAGAGGTAGCTGGAGGAATTAGCTCTCTTGGATTGTGGCTTTAAAGACTGTACCAGGTCCTGGAATCCCCACCCCCCCTTTTGTTTTTGCTTACTGTGATTGATTATCTGAGCTCCTATAGCCATGTTACTCCTCCAGAATCAACCGAGACAAGGACTACAGACCAAGGCTTCTGAAAACTAGGATCCAAAATAATCCTTCCACCCTAAAGGTGTTTAACTATGTAAAGATGTGTTACATTTGTTTGTGCTGCATTTGTTTCATTATGTAAAAATGTGTTACATTTGTTTGTGCTGCATTTGTTTCATTATGTAAACAGTGACACCCGAGANCTGGAGACTGTATGTCCTTTCAGAAGCCTNCCTCATTCCAGCAAGCACAGCCCTTCAACCTTCAGCCTTCAGCTCAAGATGTGTAAAGATGTAAAAATGTGTTANGTTTATTTGAACTGCATTTGTTTAATTATGTAAAGATGTGTTACTTTTGATTAGGCTGCATTTATTTAACTNTGTAAAAATGTGTTGNTCTTTTACCTTGTTTGCCTAAGTCACCTGACTGGTCTAATATAAAGCTGAACAGCCAATAGCTAGGCAGAAGAGGGATAGGCAGGGCTGGTGGAGAATAAGTAGGAGGAGAAATCTAGGCTCGAGAGGGAGAAGAGAGAACAAGGGAGAAAGAGAGGGAGATGCCCAGGGCCAGCCAGCCAGACACAGAGTAGGGCTTACAGAATAAAAGAAAGGTAAAAAAGCCTCAGACAAAANGTAGATGAAGAGAAACAGGTTAATTTAAGTTATAAGAGCTAGTGGGACAAGCATAAGCTCAGGTCAAGCATTCATAATTAATGTGTCATTATTTTGGAGCTGATTGGTAGCCCAAAAGAAAGCCTGTTACAAAAGTCTGACTGATACCCTCCCCTACTCATTCAGGGACTATTTACTGAACACTGCCTATATACTAGGCTCCATTCTATGCATTCAATAGATTCGATTCTGAAATACTCCCCACCTGTGTAGGAGGTGAGCCCTTGCTCTCACACTTCCTCAGAGCCCTGCGACAGTTACCAATGCGATGGTGGAGCCTAACACTTTCCCTTCCATGTTCTAAGACAGACACTAAAGGAAGTGTACCACAACAAGTGACTACCAAGAAGGATGCAGGAAGAAGGAGATGGCAGAGGTGACTGAGGGGCCTAAGCAAAGACAAGGGCACACAGTTGTGCCTAGGAATGTGATGGTGGATATCAATGTTTGCTAGTGGTCTCCAGTACAACTTTTAACTTTGCACNCCACATTTGTTGCATCAGCACAAATATACAATTAATGTAGGAGTTATTAAATGTATGGTTTTCGAAACATTTGAAAAGAAAATTAAAAGTCTGTAACATAAAGAAATGTATGGACCTCTGTCTTGAATAATAAAGCACCTGACACCGAAGGGTATGCAAGCCTGGTAAATAACTAGAAGATAATTTATAATTGCAACCTGGGCCTAGACTGTACTCAAGTGTTGTATTATACAACTTCAGCTTCCTTTCTAAAGTAACAGGACCATCAAGGTTTCTGACATTTTACTATGATAACTCTCTTAGCAGCAGAGTGAAGGGCAGAGTGCTGGGCTGGGCAAGCCTGAGCCAAAGTGCAAAGGAGAAGCCAAGGAGACCAGTCACCAGCATCCATGTGGTGCACACTGAAAGGAAGAGGGAGTGCTTCAAAACCTTAGAGTTTCCATGAGGAAAATCTGTACCACAAAAACTTCCACACAAATGCTCACAGCAGCAAAGTTACAGGAGCAGAAGGAGAAACAGCCCAATACCCAGGAACTCGAGAATGGAGAAGTAAAATACGGCGTATTTATCAGCAGTAAAAATGAAGTACTGGTGTGTGCGCATCCTGACTGACTGAAAAGATTGTGTTAGTAGATGAAGCTAGTCACAGAGTCACAGTTGTGTGGCTTTGCTAACATGAAATACCCAGACAGAAAAGAAGGCAGAAGCTGCCTGGAGCTCGGGAAGTTTGGGGCAAGTGGAGAACGTATGGTAATGAGCACAGCATTCATTTCTAAGAAATGAAAAAAGATAGAAGTGACTGGGATGCTTGCACAATCTGTGACTACCACAGAAAAATAGTGAGTTACGTAACTGAAGTGGGATATTTGTATAGCACAGCAATTACTCTCTCAACAGAGCAAGTACTTTAGTAAAGGGGGCCAGGAAATGCAGAGGGACAAGAGCTGAAGTCAGCTAATTCTGTTCATATACAGAGGTCTCCTTTCTGCTGCCCAGATGGCAAGTGTAGTGTGTTTCATCTCCTTGCAAATGACTCTAACAAAGTCCCACGACAAGCAATAAAAGAGAGCTGTTCTGCTTGAGGCAGGGTCAGGAGGCCCAAACCCAGTTGTTTGCCTTCTCTGACACCCAGGCTAGCAGACACGAAAGTGCCTTTAGGCTCATGGGATGCAATGTGAAGCCATTCCCCACAGCCTCAATGCTAGGTATGTGGGAATGTCAGGCATGTTTGTAGGGAAGTCAGCCAAANGCCCTGTCACACCCGAGAACTGGAGACTATGTCCTTACGAAGCCAGCCTCATTCCAGCAAGCACAGTCCTTCGACCTAAGACACAGCCTTCAGCCTTCAGCTCAACCACCTTACTTGACACCAGTGTCAGGAGAACCAGTTGCATTTATATAAAGTTGGGCAAGTTTGTTTCTGTACCTTCTCACAGGCTTTCTGAGAGCTTCAGTGGATGCAACATAGTCTAGAAGTGTTAAAATGTTCAGAAAATCTCTTTCATATTCCAGTCTTATGAAGTATTTGAGCATAACCAAGGCCCTGGTAACCTTTGACTTTCTTCAACAATGGTGAGTTTTTGAATTGCAAAATAGCTTACCTCCTCCATTAGAGATATGTCTATAGGACAGATATTCTTACATATGTATTTCCTGCTTCCTGACCTCATTTTATAAGTCATAAATAACTGAATGTTGCCTTTGTTTGAACGCTGTTTTATATACAACCCTTTCATTCTCTTACTTCTCTTGTTAAACCCTGGTCCCAAAGCACACAGATTGTCTAACAGGCTCTTTGCACTATGCCCAGTCGCCCACCCCACTCAGACTCACTTTCCAAGCTCCACTGAAACCTTGCCCTCTAAAATCTCCTCTGCAGTCATCACCTTCTCTCCCTTTTGAACAACAGGATGGCCCGTNTTTCCAAATCAAATTCCTAACTACCAGTTTCTAACCACAACCCACCCAGTGAGGCCTGTGGACATAAACCTTATGTGGCTTCCTTCCTACTCAGCCCTCTTAGCCACTTTATTTAGGTCAGTCTAAACTCCTGGACCCATCTAAATCATCATGGGCTCTTTTCTTCATAAGGATGCTAAGGAGGGCCGTAGCAGTGAATGATACAGCCATGGTGGCATTCACAAAGATGCAAAGTGCTTGGTCCAGAGCACGGTGATCATTTACAACTTGTAAGCAGTTTGCCATTCTCCAGTTTCATTGATGTTCCTACAACTCACACCTTAATGTTAACAAACTGGAAAAGGCTTGTCTGGACTTCGACATGTTCGAGTGGGCACGCACACTCACACACACACACACACACACACACACACACACTTTGCATTTGGTCCCTTCTCCACCAAAACATAGTCCCAGTGCACTTTCCATTCTCACTCTCTGCCACTGGAGCAGATCTGGCCCCAGTTAGTAGTAAGAACTGGAGAAAGATCAAAGAAACCACCTACTTGTCATTTACTTGGGAGGGCTGCCCCAGAGTTCTTCAGGAGGCATGGAGGTAGGTCTACCTGTGTGAAGGGAGGGGCAGGGAACATGACTGGGTAGCTGGATGGTAAGATTCAGTACCTGCTAGCATGTGTTAAGGCTGTGGTTGCTGGCAGCTCTTCCCCCTCTCAAACATAAGATTCTGAAAATATCTTGGTACTTGTGCTAACAAAGACAGCA
>LZPO01055437.1:63222-80232 GCA_001675575.1 Neotoma lepida
AACTGGGATCAAAGGCATGCAGTACCATTCCCCAGCAAGAGAGTTTTGAATCTAAATAATAATACTTTTCAAGGATAATTCATGAAAAATAGAAGTCATGGTCCTAAAACAATACTAAGAGGGCTCTCAATCTGTGAATGTATGAATAAGGTAGTATGAGTGCCATGGTGCTACAAGCTAACTCCATTCTGATCACAGACGGAGTTCTATAGAACTAAACTAGATACTGGCCAGGAAAGTAGGAAAAGGTAAAGGGATAAAGGGGAAAGGTTCGAATCCAGGGGTGGCATGAACACCAATCCTTCCCTTAGAATGAGGTAAACCAATCCTTCCCTTAGAATNAGAACATCTTAAAACCTGNCCCAAAGTATCAGTTGTTCCAGAATTAAAGACATGAAAGCTAAACCTGTGACAGAGAGCATAAAAAAACTATTCCTCCTAAAAGACCTTTAACTTAATGTTAGAGACATCTAAGAAAGTAATTTAGTGCCATAATAACTTCTGGTTTTGTTTTATTTTTCAATAAAATGCAGTCAGGTAAAATTTTAACTTGTGAGATGGGTAGTTGAGGAAGGCAATTTCTAGCACATTCTTCAAGGGCTTCATACACTCACACAAGTGCAGACCTGTGTCTGTATAAGCAAATGTGCATCAAGCGGCACACAAGATGGGAAGAATGAGAAGCAGGGCCCCTTCCACAGCCGAGCACAAACACTGCTATTGTGCCCTGTTCTGGTTCTCCAGATGGGTCTCCTCTGCAGAAAAGACATTCCAATGAACTCCCAATACAAAGGCAGTTTGCTAGTTACAAGGAGACCTTTGTCTGAATCCCCACAAGTGACAGGGTCAATCTCAGCCAATCTTGACATTTCCATGGAACCTTTCCANAAAGTTTTTTTGGAAGCCCAAGTCATTTCCCGAAACCTTTTGGAAATCCAAAGAAAACACTGTGAAGATAAAGGCTCTGTTAAGACCCATACCTAATGTCATTCACTAAACATATGAGCCACTCAGAATATTCTCCTAGACATATAATGATTTAATCCAGATCCCGGAAAATTATAGAGACTAGTTAATAATATGCTGAGTTGATACTTATTATTCATCTCTATTCCTAGAATACAGAAAATGAATTCTTAAGGGAAATTGTATTTTCACAGATTTTTACACAAAGCTGAGATCTTAAAAAATTAAAATAAAATCTGACCANGGATTGCTCAATATTTACATTACCACTTAAAAGTTAAAGAATCCACTCGCTTAAATCCTGGGAGGCTTTCAAACTTTTCTACAAAAGTTTATTTTGGAAATATATTTTTCATACCGAGTATCAGAAAATTATAAATCTGAATTAAGTCCTCACTTTCCAAACATACATTTTCCTTTTCTTCCTCAACTCACTGGCAAAATAATTGAAGGAATTTAACATAAGCTATCGAGATGCCTTTTTAATACAGTGAATTATAAACTGTCAGACACTTGAATGATTTATTTGTTTATTTTCAGATTATACAGTAGCACTGCAATGGGGTGGGGCCACATTCAGAGACAGTTTATAGTAAAGACACTGGACAACAGTCCTTGCTTACAGTGGCAATGAGGACATAACAGGGTAATGAAACCAGCATGTCACAGAGCACACAATGCCTTGGCTTGTAAGGACTACATATTAGAAGAGGTCAAAGCCATTCAGATATAAGAAAAGCATTTACAATTCTCCATTGGAAGATGAATGCCAGGAAGAGCAAATCATAGTAATTTTCCGTGTTTGTATGTGTGTGTGTGTGTGTGTGTGTGTGTGTGTGTGTTCCCTTGAACCCTAAATTGAACTTTAGTTCCTTTTTCTTTAATTTATTTATTTTTATTTTATGAGCAGTGATTGGTGTTTTGCCTGNATGTATGTCTGTGTGAGGATGTCAGATCCCCTGGAAGTGGAGTTACAGACAGTTGTGGGCTGCCATGTGGGTGCTGGGAATTGAACCGTGGTCCTTTGGGAGAGCAGCCACTGCTTTCAACCACTGAGCCATCTCTCCAGCCCCTGACCTTTAGTTCTTTACACTAAACTCTCTTTGGTTTTTCAAGACAAGGTTTCTCTGTGTAGCCCTGGCTGTCCTGGAACTTGCTCTGTAGACCAGGCTGCCCTCAAACTCAGAGATCTGTCTGCCTCTGCCTCCTAAGTGCTGAGATTACGCGCCACCAACATCGGGTTAGACAAAATTCTTACCNTCTATAAATGTGTATTTTTGATAGGTTGTACAGGGTAAACACATCTGAAGAATCAAAAACCTCACTTATTTTAACCAAATTTAAGCAATGAGTTTAAGTAGATTCACATAATTAGTTTGGGCTCAATGTCTTTGCTTGTAAACAGAAAATGATGGTACTTGATAGTATCCTAAAAGGATCCAGTCAGATGAAACGTCTGGTGTTGAGATACGGAAAACTCACACTGCGATGCTTATAATGAACGCACAACAGTTAGAGGCAAACAACTAGAACACTCACAACAGCTTGCCTTCGCAACTTCATTTATTGACCATCCCTCTTGTGCTTAAACCAAGTGCTAGATTTAACTTGGCTAGACTGTCAAGTTTACATTAAGATCTTTTCCATTGCCAAAAACAACTGGGTGGTCTTGCTTGCTTTAGTCACAACTGGCAGAGTCAAAGAAAAAAAAATCCATGAAATGGTTCAAAATCCACAGCTGCAAATGGAAGGCAGATGAAATACTGCAACTAAACCCCAGCCATTGTTTCTTTTTCCATAGATTTCTCCTTTAGTTTAAGGTTGGTCTCTTGGTGAAACTAAGCTGCTAACAGTGTAGTGGTCTCCAACTGGGATCTTTATCTGAACTTAAATCTCTATGTGACAACTCAGAACTCATGGGATTATGCAGGCAATGCATAAAGGTGAAGGGCATGTGTAGTCCCAAATGCCCAAAATAAAGTTTATTGCAATAGCCCAGCTGGCAGCCAGAGCATGCCAGGGCCTTTGCCAAATATTGGTATGAAGACCTTGCCATTTACACGGAAAACACCAGGTTTTAGTTGCCAACTAAATCCTAGTTAATATATTCTGTATGATTAGAATAGCCTCCATTTGCTTTGGCTTTGACATCAGTCAATGTCAAAATAAAGAAGATGAGTAAATGGCATGATAATATGCTGTGACCCATCACCATTGTCCTAGGCTCACATCTCCAGTGCTGTGATAAAACACNGACCAAACCAACTCAGGGAAGGAAAGGGTTTACTGGCTTACACATCCACATCACAATCCATCACTGAGGGAAAACAGGACAGGAATCTGTGGACAGGAGCTGAAGCAGAGGCCATGAAGGAACATTTTTTGATGACTTGGACTGCTTATACAACCCTGCCCCAGGATGGCCCTGACCACAGCGGGCTGGGCCTTCCCGTATAGATTATTAATCAAAAAAATGTCCCACAGATATGCCCACAGGCCAATGTTATAGAGGTAATTATTCAGTTGAAGTTCTCTCTACCAGATGACTCTAATTTAAGCCTACTCTTAAGCCTTGTTCTTGACCAATGCTAACAGAGGCAATTAAAGAGAGAATATTTTTATAAAACTGGAAAAACAAAATCCAGACATATTTAGGATACCTCCATGGGTAAGGATGCTTGCCTCCAAGACTGGTGACCTGAGTTCCATCNCTTGAACCCACACAGTGGAAGGAAAGAACAGACTCCCACAAGTTGTCCTCTGATCTCCATACACAGGCTGTGGCATGCATGCCCCCCCCCACATATACTCATGCCTCCCACCCTACTAAATAAATGAAAGTATTTAAAATATTTGAAAAGGAATTGTTGTATGATTGCTTATATGGTGTTGTCCTAAAGGCTTTGCATGTAATTTTTATTTATCAAAACAATTCACAGAAGGTTAAGGATACAGTTTTTCTTGTAGAAAGGGAAAAAAAAAGGAAAACCTAAGATTTAGACTCAGTAAGCCCTTGCCTAACATTTTACTAAAATGAATGAATCTTTGAAATTTGAGGGTTATATGTAGGAACTATAATTTTCAACATGTTGCTTCCTACAAATACTGATAATAGTAACAATATATTTGAACATAAATACTATTGAAGTTTGTAGAATGCTATCAAATCTATATTATGCTAATTATGACCTGACAAAAAAAAGGAGGGGTCAAGGGTCCACAGGTACCTGGCTAGAGGTGGCCTCTAGAAGAAGAATGGGAGTAAAATGCTCCAAGTGTCCACTTCACAAGATCCTAAGTCCACACCTGGGCCTGCATCATCCATCCCAGTGTTCATTGTCATCAAGGTCCAGAGGAGCATCATCCAGATATGTAGAATCAAAGATGGGTCCAAAGTGTGACTACTTCTTAGTCTTTCATGAAGTTCCCATCTTGAGTCATTTATACCTTCACCTGAACTTCACCTATTTCTGTCCTTTTCAGAGAAAATATAAGTAGGCCTCAGAGTACTATTCTGGCTTTAGGGCTGGCTATTTCTTGGCTTCTTTTACTGCCAATTTCAATTTAAACTTTTTGAGTTGCCTGAAATAGTTACTGAGCATCCAGCTTGGGTTTTCTAGGCCCCAAATACCACTGCTGGTACCCGTCCCAGTGCGTTTGCTAGTTGATGGCCCACATCATCTTCACCAGAATTTCAGAATGAGTATGTGTTTCCAGTTAGCCATATCTACCCGGCAGCATCTGCTGGTCGGTTTTACAAACCCTCAGCTCATGCACCTGGTTCTGCATTCTTAACTAGAGGAACTGCATCCATGGAGACTTCAGTAGCCCTTATTTTTCTGCTTGAGATGACTACTTATTTCTTCTGTTGTCACTTCCCACACATTTGTGTGAGAGACTTGCCGAGAATTTCAAATCAACTCCTTGGGCATCTGTCTCCAGGTGGGGAAAAAGCCAAGAAAGGTCACAAAGAATGGCTTCTATTTCTCTGTCTGTGAAGTGTTAGCTGAAGAAACAACTGGTTTTAGGAAAAAAAGAAAAGGAAAAGAAAAAAGAAGAAAAGAAAAGAAAAACACAGTTTATCTGTTTACTAAAGGCAAGTAGGGAAATGANTTTCCTCTCCAAAGAGTCTCTGGTAAATTATATTACATGTTGAGTAAAGAAAGAACATTTGCTAACAAGAAACTCCAGAACAGCCATTACTTCGGGGCAAAAACTAAACAGGTCTCTTGATCTAAAGAGTTCTGTATTCTCTGGCCTAGTTGCATTTAATATGCTTTTCTTTTAGAAGTTAGCTATATGAATCAGATAAAAGGGTGAAATGCTAATATTNATGCCATTAAAGACTTTGGGAGGTTTACTGTTATTTGGTTAATGCACTAAAGTTTGGAATTTTAATACCAAATAGAAAACAAAGGCTGTGCCAGTATTTGAACAAAATGCCATTTTTGGTACTATTAAGCAATTTCATTAGGCATGTGAACTTACAATAGTATTTAATGCCCTTTGATATCTTAATTTTAATATAACTTGACTTAAATTGACAAGCAAATCAGGTAAGTATTGTTTCATGTGTTTACTGTCGTCATAGTTTATTCCCTAAACAAAGTGGTAAGTAGAAGAGTTGGGATTTGCTGCTCATTATATGCCAGGAACAAAATCATCTCCCCAGGATACAAAAGCACATTGAAGGACATTCTGACTGTACACTGCAGGACTGCAGGAGACAGGCACAGTTTTTGCTTCATATGGCTTTCCAAAGAAATCGGATGTTTCAATTTTTTTTAATGGGAAACAAAGAAATAGCTTTTTCCTCTTGCAAAGCTCTTCCACTACCCATTTTACAGGATGCAAATAATAGAACACAATGACATGATGTTGAAAATGAAAGCACAGGATTGGAGGTAAAAATATATTACATATAAAACATCAAAGAATTATCTAATTTTCATTTTGCAGAAAACTTTCTAATACAATTAGCCTTTGTTTAGACCTTATAGTTTCTGCCTAATACTTATCAGCAAATAAGTGAATTTCCTTTGTTGACAGTATCAACCTTTAATAGGGAAGTATTTAAATTCATAATTAGAATTGGACATATTCTACTGCAAATTGACATAAAGCAATAACACTTACCATTAATACAGCAATATTATACGTACATTATTCTAAATGGACACCCAAACAAGAATTAAAGGGAAACAAACAGGCAAAGCACATGCCATGTGTGGTATCTATTTATGAAACAAACCTATTTGTTTTTAAATTAAAGAATATATCAAATATTTCTATTTTCATAATCAGGCTTTTAGAACATTATTGACCCTTAAAAGAGAAAAAGACCATGAGGCAAGCTATCTCACAAATTTGAGACACAGGCAAGATGTTCACTCAGTTAAGGTGCAAGTAAGTAGATCCAGCACTGAGAGTCAAAGACTGTCCACAGACTGGCCCAGAGCCATCTTGGTACCACAACTTTCCAGACTTTTTTCTAGTCATCCTATGAAAACAGAGTAGCGTTCCTTCTAGGAGGAACACATAGAGAGTCAGCAGGAGGCTAGCTTTCCCTCCATATAGACTTTTAACAAAGAGTTAGAAAGCAGACAGTTGCCAGGCCCACAGCACCAAGAGAGAGGCTATCAAGAGGTAAATTCTCTAGGGCCAAAGGGTCAAAGGTAGATATCCACTATGTAGTTCTTACACTACCTAGCTCACTTACTCCAACCACAGCTGCCTCAAATGTCAAAATGGGTNAAAATGCTGACATCCATCTTCTTTGTACTCCATCTATAAATTTCAAGGTGGGCATTCACATTTGTCCAGGACTATTACCAACTGTACCCAGACCCCATCTACTAATGACAAGTCACAGGATTACCCAAAAATACATTTCCTTTATGTATATGTTTTTTACATATACATATGTAAAATGGTATATGGTTTTATCATTACCACTTTAAAAACCTCTCCTGTAAGGTTCATAAGTTATTTAAAGCCACAGTGACAGGAACCACCTTTGTGACTCAACTCTATAGCACCAGTCAAGACTTCTTTACAGTTGTTTCCTTTCTTTCTTTTTTTTTTTATTTGTTTGTTTGTTTTGTTTTGTTGCTTTAGGACAGGGTCTCACTATATAGCTCTGGATGTCTTGGAACTCACTCACTATGTAGACCAGGCTGGCCTCGAACTGAACTCACAGAGGTTTTCCCACCTCTGCATCCTGAGTACTGGCATTANGCAAAGTCCTTTCAACTAGACACCTTCTCATCACGTGCCACATTCCCACGTTTAACACGTCCCATACAGGAGTCTTTCCTCCCTCACTACGTTCCAATGTTACAGAAGCTCCAGCCATAGTTAGCCACNCAGAAACCTAGGAAGCAAATGAAACTTTCTTCTTTCTACTAAGTGTTCAAGAATCCATATTCTAAACACCTTTGGAATTCTTCCTCTTTGTCTGTTTTATCATGTTCCCACCATGGTTGACTACGTTACTGATGCCTCAAGTCTCTCACCATAGGTTGTTTCTCTCTACAGCAGATTCTACACTGTTCTTTCCAACACAAACATTTAGCCCCCTATACAAATGCTAAGTGTGAAATTCCTCAGTAAACAGTAGAAACCCAGCCACATGAGCCTTGGCCATCCATTTACTCTCTTCCTCTCCTTTGATCTTACCATCGCCCTGTAAGCCCATGACCTCTAGTGTGACGCAAACATTCCCATTTCCAGAGATATGTGAAGCTTTGGGGTGCCTCAGCACACATGCTAAAGTTGTTCTATAGCCACCACTGGCCCTGCAATACCAGCATCCACAAGGCAGACACTGGCTAAAATGTGGTGTAGCCCTTAGCCTAGCAGAACAGGAGGCTCTCTCTGTAAATGACTGAAATGAGTGGAGAAATCTAAAAGGGACATACCACTGACAGATGCCTATGTATACACTTAAAATCAGAATGGTCTTTGTCCTTGCTGCCCGTGTGCAAATAATGCTGTCTCACACAGAAGGGCCTCCTGGTGTTTAATCAGCAAACAGAGGAGCCTGAGGTGACACAAAGTGTACCAGATGCTACAATGTCAACCTGGATGTCAACAATGTTCTGACCTCAATCTACACTAAATATGCTATCACCTACGGCTATCTATTTCATTACATGAAAGAACAATCATGCTTATAAGGCTGGCTTTGCTGCATCCACAGTGCTCTGCTTCATCAGGACTGTCCACTGTCGGTAATGAGCATTTATCTGGGGTATTCCATTTTGTCACAGTGCAGACCCTTTCAGGAATGTCATGTTTAAGATCTTAAGAGTCACTCCTGATGTTCATCAAGTGGCTGCTGCATCACAAAGGCCCCGTAAGTCTTTCAAGCATGTTCTATTTTTAAAAGGCTATCTATGAAATGACATTCAATTTTAATCAAATAAATGTTTGTAACTGGAATTATTGTAATATAAATGCAGAGTTATCAAGCAGAAGGGGCTCAGTTGAAATTTGACAGATCATACAACATGGGCAGCTATCCATATCAGAGTACTATGTTCCAAGGGAAACAAAGTAGATATGTGATTAAGGAAAGTACATCTGGTTTTATTTTTGTAATGAAAGCTGAGAAGTTCTAGAGTTAGGTTTTTTTTTTAATGTTTTATTTTAGATTTATTTATTTTGTGTGTATGNGTGTTTTGCCTGCATGTGCACACAGAAGCCAGTACAGGGTATTAGATCCTCTGGAACTGAAGTTATGAGTGGTTGTAAACCACTATGTAGATGCTGGGAATTGAACCTAGGTTCTCTGCAAGAGTAAAAAGCACTCTCATCTGCTGAGCCATCTCTCCAGACCCCAGAGTTTTATTTTTTTAAATAAAATTCAGGTATTAATGTTCAGAATAGTTATTTCCTACATGTTATTACAGATATAAAGCCTTCTAATAAATTCATGAAATATTTAAACTGTGTAAATGGTTAAAATTTAAATGGAATTTTAATCCATAATTCAACAAGCTGACTTATTTCAGGGTTAACTAGATACAGACTTGTCAGCCATTAACTTGTTCNATGTCTCTATTGTATTTTTGGTCACTTGTTTCATTTCTCTTTTATGGGCTTCTTTGTCTGACTATATAAATGTGATATGAGTTATACAAGGTAAACTACAAAAATTAAAATAACAATTCTATTAGACAAAGGTAATTACTCTTTATGTTTTGNATTTTTTATTTTGAGACAGGTCCCATGTAGCTCAAGGTAGCCTCAAGTTAAATATGTGGTNGATGATAAAGTTAACTCTTGTNGCCACCTCCTGAAAGCTGGGAGTGCAGGAGTGGGCCACCATACCCAGGTTATGTGTTACTTGGAATGAATGGGCCCAGTGTCTCANNCNTGCCAGCTATCAACTGAGCTATAACCCCAGTGTATTGTNCTTTTATGTTCTGATAAATTTTATCTTTCAAACAATTAAAATCTAACAATTTAAAATCCTTCTCTTTGGATCTTTATATTCTGAATATATTATGAAAAAATAAANTTTTAAAACATTCTTCTAAAGTTTTTTAGTTGATTGCATAATTATTCTTGTTATAGGCCTATAACTCAATTAAACTCACATTACTGAATTCAGCAACCTTCCAAGAAATTTTGACTTCCAAATTCTTTTTTTGATTGCTTGTGTTACATGTTACCCACAAAACTGCACTGTGGTACACCATAGGGCTTTGGTCAACAATAGACCACACATAATATGGTGGTCTCATAAAAATATAATGAAACTAAACAATGTCTAGTGTCTAACCACTTTCTAGTGGCCATGTGGTCATAGAACAATGTTTTACTCATGTTTGTGGTGACACTGCTATAAACAATCCTAAGGTGCTGCCATCTGTACAAAAGCAGAGTAAGAACAAACATTTGACAGTGACAAAACTATGTCAGCAGTTCATACATTTCCTTGTTATACTTTTATCACCCAATTACACTCCTTTTACTTAAAGAACAAGAGCTTATAAAGCCATATGCCATGTTACACTGGTAGCAGCATCTGGTATCACGTATTTCCTGTGTCTTATTTTCTCTTATGCTTACTTAATTCTGTTTTGTTTGTGGCTCTAGGAGAAATAGCCAGTATCATCTACATTACAATATCACTCAGATGTGTAGAAGGCTACACCATCTAGGTTTGTGCAAGTGCACTCAATCTNAGGCATTTTCACAATGACAAAACCCTCCTCCCAGTGATGGATTTCTCACATCTTATCCTGGNTGTTGAGTAACATGTGAGTACACACCAATGCCCTCATTATTACCCTAAGGCTTTCAATATCCTATGTTCATTACTGAGAACAGTCTACTTACTGTGCTGAAAAATACCATTAGTTATCAGTTGGACTATAGTTTGTTCCAGAATGCTTTAATTAAAAAAAAAAGTTTAAGAGGAATGTTAAAACTACACTGAGATAACACTCCTTGCTTAACAGATTGACAAAAACCTAAAGATTTGTTGACAGGCTGCTGGAAAGGCTGTGGAGGTACAAGAACTTGTCTGTTCTTAGTGATAACGCAAGGTGGTTCAAATAACTTTGAGGGGAATTTAGTAATATACTACAAAAGTGCGTATACATTCACCCTTTGATACTGCAATTCCTTGTCAAATTTTTTCCAAAGAAAAAATAATTAAAACACAACAAAGCATATGCACAAAGGGCAATAGTGAGGCTGAAAAACAAAGCCTGTCCATAAGCAGAGGGCTACATGAGTAAGCCATGACACAGCCTCTCAATGGAGAATCGGGCAGCCAGAAATGAGAACAGATGTCTGTATAAATGACTGTATAAATGACTAGGGAGCAACCTCTAGCCCAACCCATTGGAGAAATGGACTGAGAGAAATGTAAGGAATATGCTTGCAGTATCTAAGGGCAGAGATACAATATGTGTGTGTTTTTATATGTGTACACACACACTTACATTAAAAGCAAAGATAAACAGTAACTTTTGAGAGGAGGGTAGTGAGATGTCTCAACAGTTAAGGGCACTTGCGATCAACCCTGACAACCTGGGTTCAATTCCCTGAACTCACAGGATGGAAGAAGAAAACTTACTCCTGCAGGTTGTCCTCTGACACACACATTGTGGCACACTGCACCCCTACCCCAAATAAATGTAATAAAACCCAGTAATTTAAAAAAATTTAACCATACAAGGAGGGAGCAGGGTGGTTGGGACAATGAAAGAAGCTGAGCTTCTGGGTTTGATAAAACTTTGTAGGCTTTATGGAGCTTAAACAGACATATAAAAATTGCACATTTAATGCATGTATTTTGATGAGGTTGGTGTATCTACAAAGTTTTTTTGAGTATATCTTGTTCTGTAGATTTGAATTTGAACTTTTTGCTTTCTGGTTATGTACTGNAAGTCAAAAACCATCCAGCCATGAGCACCTCCTGAATTCTTCATAAACACCAAAAGACACTAAGGCTCTCAGGGCAAACAGTTGACTCCAGATCTAGAGCAAGAATTATAGACCATGATCTTGGAGTATTATATAGCAAGAAGGTGGCCAGAAATTAGTAAGGCTAAAAACAGAAAAACCTGAACATGAACAATGAGAGTAAGTGCATCACTGGTACATTAACAGACAGATGTGCATTTCTCTTAGAGAAACATAATTATTACGGGATAAACAAAGCGTGGTGGATTAGAGGAACGGCTTCTGCAGTCCTTAGTGAGCTGACAGATCTGACACGGATCATCACCCCTATGCTCTGCCCCCTGAAAACTGCCGCCCAATCGGTAATTTGGTGCCTTAATTTCAATAAAAAAGTATTTTTAAAAGGGGAGAAACTTTTAATTACAGACACGTAATGGCTTGTTAAGGGTTAAGGGGAAGAATGGTTTCCCACAGAGTGTTACCATTTAAATAAAAATGAGAAAAAAGTATATTTCCTTACATAAATCATAATCTATTTTGAAAGGTACATAAGGAAGAAATGTTTGCTCTAGCTGCATTTCAGGTGGCCAGCAAACAGTACATAAAGGGAATTCTTACCATATAACGCTTTGTGACATCAGCATTTTAAAATAAATGAATCTATTACACACATATCTATACACACATTAAAAAATCTAATAGGATAAGATTATANACCAAAGTGTAGTTATATAAGGAAGCATTTTTCATTATTAAACACTGAGGTATTTTACCATCAAACATCATATGGGTATACCTGGAAATATTTAAGTGGGAAAAAAAGCAAATCTGGAAAAATGTTAAATATAAGTTTTGAATGCATGAACATGTACTACACAAATGTATGAACTTCTCGTGACAAAACTCAAAGTGAAATAATTAAAAACACTGTTACAGTCGATCCAACTATTTCATACAGAAGGTGAAAGCCTGAATCCTCTCTTTTTTACTAAAATAGACAGGTGTCACAACCTAGCCCAGAGCAGGCTCCTTCTCCTGTAAACAGAAGAAACAAAGGAACAGATAGATGCAGGGAAGGAGAAGGGCTGGGGAGACCCNAGCTAGCTCCCTGCGGAGACAAGTAGCAAACACAGATGCAACATCTAAATCACCAGCTCACAGCACATCCTGAAGCTGACTTCACGGGTGAAGACACCAGCCAGGTGGGTGGAGAGCCATTTCCTAACCCCAGCTGCTCCTTAGTCAGAGGACACAGTGTCCCCAGTAAGTACTGTCCCAGACTGGCCACAGGCAAACTGGAGAGCACTTACTTTTTGCTGGCCTCGCAGACATCTGTAATGTTGGAGAAAAGGTGGTGCCTCTCTGTTTTAGTCATTGTGTCACTCAATTCTTTAGAATCTTTAAACATCCGTATCAAGATCTCCAAGCTGAGTAAGTATGAGTGCTCAGAGGATATGACTTCAAAGATTGCCTGGCAAAGCGAAAAAATAAATACTTTGTTAATTACTTTAACTGAAGAATTAAATACAGCGTTCACTGTCGTCTATAGGAATGACATGGGAAACGCATTGCCAAACCACACTGTCTTTATGGAAGGTATGTGTGCCCAAACTGAGAACTGTCATTGCCTGCACATAAGGAAAAGTTAAAGAGCCAGGATGACTTTCCATGGCATCCTGAGGTCATGCCTTTGCCGCAGGGTACAATCTATGGAAGGAAGTAGGGCATGTCATCAAATCTCACTGTGGCACTAATTAACCTTTGGGGTCACCTCCTCTAGCCCTGCTTTCAAAGCACACTGCTTCTGGGACACTAAGAATTTATGATCATCGGTCACAAATAGCTCCCCAAAACACACCCCCTCTCCCTTCTTTATTTGTTCCTTCTTTCTGTGTTTTAATATGACTAATTTGCAGTTAACAGCAGCAAATACTGTGTGGCATGACCGCACCTACCCTTAGAAGGTTCTTAGCAGCCACAGGAATTCTTTTCTGCAACTCATACAATTGAAAGTAATTCCATCCGCTCAACAAGCCACCCACTCTACTCTCATCAGTGTCTCAAGAAGGAACAAAGCACCCTCGGCAGAGACCCTTGGTGACAAACATNGAGGTTTCTGATAACTATGAATGATGAAATGCCAGGCCACATGTACAGAGACACTAACGCCCTGTGTAAAGAATTCGTCTATCTCTTCAACAAAGTTAGACTTAGATTCTCTACTAATGAAAATGCTAGGAGAATTTCTCNGTGGTGTTGGGGGTTGGGGAGTGTACATTCTTACAGGCCTGGGTACCATGACCTTTAGGTCTTGTTTTCTTCAAGCCTCTGCCCCAAGAGCACAGAGGATGANGGCTGGGCGGAGGACAGACACAGGCAGGTGGATTCCCAGCTGCCAATGGCTGGGCTACAATTTGCATATCAAGTTAGCAGACCCAACTGTTCAGAGCTAACACTGTTCACTGCCCTTTAAAGAAAAAAATCTGTAAGGTTTTGGAGGCCTTGACCTTAAAGGTCTAGCCTCAGCTAAGCTCCAAGGAATTAACTGACATAACTATTTAAACAATAAAGAGTAAGAACATGAAAAGTTAGCCTATACCTTGTACAAGTCTACGCAATCAACACAGCTGTCCCTAAGAAATATAAAACAAACGCATGAAAATTCTCCATTCCTTAACAAAAATAATAGGCAATAGAGGCGGCTGATGGATTTTCTGCCTTGGAATGACTTCAAATATTTTCAACAACAAAGGCTTCTGCAATCATCCAAAATACAGAGACAGACAAAAGACACATTGAACTAAGCACACTAGAGCACACGCAAAGGTAAGTGCAGAAAAGTTTAAGGTAGTAAATGGTTGACTATATCACTAAAGAGGCATTGACTACCGGAGAGCAAAGAAGGTGTGCCTGAAGAAGAGACAGGAGTCAGGGCATGAGACTTACGCTGTCATGGTATTTGTATGAGAAATCTCAATAAAGATATTTACATTTCAAAAGAAATAGGCAAAATTCAAATGCATGAGGTGTAGAAGACAGATTGTTTTAATAGACTTAAGACTTTGGAGAAATACTTGAATTTATCAACGAAGAGAGAAATACCATGTATTCCATAATAAACAGTGAAAAAAAAGAACTAACCTCTGCTAACCCTTAGTAAAACTTGATACAGGCATTCAGAGAATGGAGCACCACACAGAGGCTTAAACAATGACCCGAAGGGGTATACACCATCATAGATAAACCCCTAAATATGCTGAGTGTAAAAAGTAAACAGTCTAACATTTAACATGTATGTGTGTTTATGGAATACATGATTTTAAACTGTAGATTGAAGAATACACAGCAACACGTAATTAAACTTCTCCCTGGGGAAGNGAGGAAGGAATTAAATAAAGGAAAACACAAGATTTTACGAAGTTTTATTGTCTTTTAAATGTGAAAATAAAAGAAATGTGCTGCATTTGTTAATTTTCACCTGTGGGCACCCTCAAGTGCTATGCTACATTCTTTAACCTTTTTAAAATTAAAAATGTCATTATTATTATTCCATGTCATCTGAGTAAGACAAGGACACCTTTGTATCTGTGCAGAATTAATTTTCCTGTATGTAAAAGCACATGTATGTAAACATACTAAGATACATAAGATGAGACAAAGTGACAACAACTTCACAATATTGTAAGAACGAGCAAAGCAGGATGTGGTGGCACACACCTTTGATCCCAGCACTCAGGAAGCAGAAGCAGTGGATCTCTGTAAGTTTGAGGCCAGCCTGGTCTACATAGTAAGTTCCAGGAAAGCCAGGGCTATATATAAAAACCCTGGCTCAAAAAAGCAAAACAACAACAACTAAAAAGAAAAAAAAGAGCAAACATTTTAAACTGTATTGATTTAAATTTCAAGTTATAAAGTCCTATTATCTGTCTTTTTCTTATGTAAACTTCATTTTTGGTCTACTTCGTAATTCACAGAAAATTTGTGAAGGCAGTCATAAGTCCATGTATCCTTCCCCAGTTTTCCCTACGCAGTGCGCACTATACCGTCAGGATATATTGTGTAGAGACTAACATAAGCACTAGATTCTGATTTGGGCTTTTTCAACTCCAGGATCTACCATCTGTATTTCAACACATTCCTTCCAGGTGCTTCGTTGTGTAAGTGCAAATGTTAAGACACTTAGACTATTTTTCTGTTCTGGGGGCTACGATGCGTGAAGCTTCAGTCAAGGACAAAACTTGCTGTGTTCANAGAAAGAAAACAAATATGTTTCCAAACACTGACCAAGCACACACAGTAGATGAAGACAAGGGTGTGCATGCCGCCATACATCACTCAGAGCACGGAACATACCTCTTGTCTCTTTCTTTCCTCCTGGCTCACTGTTTGAGACAGCCCATTTCTTTTCACCTAGAAGAAAAGGCAAAGTAGAGTTTATCTCACTGACTTTAATGGCTTGCTTTCTACATAAGGCACATTCTTTTCAAATGAATTAAAAGAAATTATACCAAATGTGGAATTAGCATAGTTCAGTGTAAAAAATAAAATAATAAAAAAAAACAATACAATGCCATCAGTTCAAGTTTTTGTTTTAGTCTTTAGTTCTGGCTATTTCCAGAATATCCAATTACCTCCAAGTCATAAAGAATAAATCAGAAATCAAAGAAAATGATGGTCAGCTCTGAGCGTTAACTATTCAAGTTTTTGCACAGAAGTCATTCTATCACTTAACTATTGGACTGTCAGGGCTCTTTAGAGAGAGCCAGTCCAGGAAAAGCTCCTCCAACAACCTTGCCAAGCACCAGAGGTCTCAGCAAAGATGTCATTCTGAGTGTTCTGTGAGAAGCCACAGTGTCTCCAAGACACGTGAGCACCAGCAGCATACTTGATCTAACACTGTGGTGTCATCATTTGAGTCGCTCACATATTCATCTCAACTACCACCCTCTCTGACTGCTGTAACTCCCATTAAAATCCAGTTTCTAAACCCAAGAACAAAGGTGACCCTCAAACTCCAAGAAGCAGGGGTCTGGTTTTCTTCNGAAATACCTGACATGTCTGTCGACATAGGAAAGATGTTCCTGATTTTCAGTCAAAGATTCAGTTAACAGAAGGTTGTCATGAAGAAGAACAGTCACCTCTGAGCATGACAGACAGCTGCCTGAGAGGAGCCTGGGCTTCTTCAAGGGGAGAAATCTCCAGCAATGAAACGGGATGTCTTTAAACCTTCTGTNGTCTTACTTCCCCAAAACATTAAGAACTGTTTCTCTAGGCTCATTATTAAACTGACACCTAACATTTTTCATCATAAGTTTAAAAACGTTAAAGAACATGTCTGATATTTGTTACATCTTCAAATTTTAGAATGCATCCACAGTAACATGAAAATTGTAATCATTTGATATCCACTATCATCCTTGCATTCAAATTTCCTTAGCAGTTGGACAGTTCACATTGTTCTCTTCTCCTCTTGAAAGCATATTCTTATGTCAATTTCCCACTAAAATTTCATACTGTAATATAAAAATCATTGTGTTTGGGTCTCCTATTAGCCACCATTGGAGTACTTTGAAACCAGAGATATTTCTCAAGTTTAATTTTCTAAAATTCCCTATAATCCCT
>LZPO01055437.1:80510-92354 GCA_001675575.1 Neotoma lepida
CGCCCGGCCTTAATTTTTGTTTTTTTAAGACAGGGTCTCACTATGTAGCTCTGGCTGTCTTGGAACTTACTATGGAGACCAAGCTGGCCTCAAACTCACAAAAATCCATCTGCCTCTGCCTCCTGAGTGCTGGCATTAAAGGTGTGTGCCACTACGTCCGACAACNACTAACAATTTTCATTCATTAAGTATAAAAAGTAAAAAATTTTTTATGAAGACATTTCTCATTAAGAAGCAGATTCATGATGCNTTTAGCCAAGAAGATTCCATTAAAACCAGTATTTCAAACTTACTCAGTTGTCGGGGTCCCTGTTTTTCACCTCAGGACGAAATGCCATGGAAAGAATTGAGATGAGTAAGAGAATCGCTGTGTATCAAAAGGGTAAGAAAGCAACTGTGAAGGGAAGGTGGGAACGAGGCTCTGTCATAATGCCACCTACAAGAGGACTTTTAGAAAAATACTCAGAAGCTGAGTACAAGATGAAACCTTAGAAGTATTCCTGGCTATCATCAAAAGATCTTCACGAGGTCCCAAGGGAGTGACGTATACACTACCATGAAGGCCAGTGGAACATAATTCTCTCTACACAACACTGCTGTGGAAATTGCAGACACACTGTTGTCTTTAATTTGCTTTTGNTAACAATTTAGAGAGCAGGAGAACAGAAAGGAATCCCAAATCAATCGTAAAATCAATAACCATTTCACACTTATTACANGCTAGGAACTGTGTTGAGCATTTTATATATTTTCCCATTGGATTGTCATAAAACTTCTGGAAAAATAATAGTGTTCACAGATGGTGACAACCAAGGCTTAAGACCCAAAAGAACATAGCTACTAGGAGCAAAGCCAGGATTGGGTCTATGCCTGTCCAACTACAAGGCTTCACTTTTGATGATTTAGAGTGACCCCCTGCTCTCCATGAAAGGCACGCTGTTTCTAGGGCTGGGCTATCATCACTAAGACTCCCTCTCATGCCAGCTCTGCACCACAGTTTCCATGTGTTTTTTGGACCATACCCATCATGGAACACTCTTATCTTTACCTACCATCGTGACCNGAGGTCAACCTGTCAGCAAGAACTCATGGGTAAAAAAGGCTTCCGTACATGTTTTAATAAGGCAGGAGACCGGCCAAAAGAATGAAATCCTTCAGAGCTNGATTTGGTAAGCCTGGGCAGGAACTTCACAGGATTTCCTGCCTGACAAAGTCCTGGCGGAGGGATGTGCAAGCAGGCACAGGGCCTGCAATCCCTGCAGGTGAGGTCACCAGCAAGCCTTTTCCCACTGTGGCTTCTCTATCAAAGTAGAGTTCAGATCTCAAATTCTGCTGGGGAGGAAAATTAAATACCCTGCTAAGAGACCCACAGAGATGACAGCTGGTATTTCTGAGATGTGAAGAGTATTTCATCCTACCAAGGGGAGAAATCAACAGCTAACACAGTCGCCCTATTGAGGGGGAAGACGAGTATTTTGAAGAGGTTGAACCATCAATGCAAAGAATTATCACTTCTCTCTAATACTAATGCAATGAATAACAAAATATTCCCTTTACCAAGTCATGTATGAAAACCAGTGGTGCCCCAGACAAACAGAGTGCCAAAAAAAGACTCCAGGAAGTGTTCCTGAATTATGATTAAGGAAACTGAATTGGAGCATATTCAAGGAGGCTGAAAGTTCGCTCTGGTGAGTTATGACTAAGTAGNCCCTTGTGGCTGGCTGCCAAGGTCACAGGACCTGTCCTCCTGTATCAGCCACTAACCCCATGGAGAGAATGCCAGAAGAATCATTTTGTCTACCTGAAGGCACTTCCACATTCAACTCTAAATTAAGCAGCACCTGAGGTGTCTGGCAGCCGTCTGGAAGCACAAGGTCGGGAGAAGATCAGACCAGCTGAGAAAGTGAGGAGTGTGGGGAGATGACCAAGGAGAGAGTGATCTGCAGAGCCACTGAGGATGAGTGACAGAAGCCAGAGAGAACTGGAGGAGAGGAGAACACAGGAGCATAATGCAAGAGGGATGGAAGAAAGGGAGGAAGGCATAGTGCAAAGGAAGGGGAAAGAAAGAAGAAAGAACATATACAAAATGCTTTGAGAAAATCCTTTTAAAATAGAAACTTAAAATCAGAAACAGTGATCTTGTCAGTAAACTTAAGCCAAAAGGACTAGAAGGTNTAGGCTTTTTTTCTTTTTTTAATTATCAAACAAACAAACAAATAAAAAACTGTGTAGTTTTAAATGTTATAAGCTTTCTGAAGTTTGCCAGCTTTTGCTAAGGGATTCTAAACAGCGGTCAAGTTTACTCCACGTCCCCTAGTTCCTTGTTTTGATGTAAGGAAAAGGAAAAACAACATACTAGCTACTGAGATATAGGAATCCCAATTTGCCATCTAAAGTCAAAGAAACTAAAATTGTTCAGTTTTCTTTTTATTCCTATCTTTTTTAATCTTTTCTTTTCAACATGAGAATCAAAGTGCCCACTTTATTGACTTTCTTGGTACTGTTGCCTGGAGGATGGGGTTTAGCCCTGCGGGCACTTTCTTCTTTCTTCCTTCCCTAAGCTGAACATTCACACTCACNAGACGCTGAACAAATAGCTTCCCAGTCCAGTTCAGAGCCTCCTGGCAAGATTTAAGCATGGCAGCCTCCTTTGTCATCTCTTAAATATATACCTCAGAGCCAAAGCCTCAGCTGGGTANAAATGGCCACACAGGTGGCCAGAGTAACTGCATGTGAACTTGCTTGCTTAATTACATTTACTTATCATCCATAAGTAGAATTCGGAAAGCATCTCCATGAAACTAAGAACCAAAGTCAGTGTGGAGTTCTTGATATTGCACAATCTCACCAATTCACAAAACTGCTCAGATCTTGTCATGCAGACACTATACACCGTCAAACATGTAAATATCTTTAACATTTTAAGTGACTGAAAAGTTTTTCAAACAAAGCACCAGAATGTGAAAGACTGCACTTCTGATCTGTTAAAGATAGGAAACTATATCTGTGGTTTAAGACATTATGTTATAATATGTCTAATTTCACAATTGTAAATTATATATTCACTGTTTTAATCAGTACTTAAATTCTTTTCCTTTGATCTTTGTGACCTATAAATTTTGGATATCTGAATGATAAATTAACAATTTGCTAAACTTAATAAAGAGCACTTACTTGGATATGGAACTCTAGTTCCCTCCTAAAACAGAGGTTACCAAACCTCTAAAAGGGTAACTACCTCAAAACAAACACCAGATGTTAATNCATGCCAATTTCCTTCTTGAAGTCTGAATGTTGGGTCTCCCTCTAAAATTCACACTCTGAAACTATATCCTCTACCCTGATGATATCAGCTGGTGGAGTCTCCTAGGAGCTGATAAGATCATGCAGGTGGGACCCTCAGGACTCGGACTAGTGCCTTTAGAAACAGGCTCTGACACCATGCAAATGTGCAGCAAGAAGAACTGAATCAGAAAGCATCCCCTCATCAACCACCAAATCTGCCTTGAACTGAACTTCTCAGCCTTCAGAACTATAAGGAATACACTCCTGTTTTCATAATCCACCTCGTTCGTGCTATCCTGTAATAGCAGCCTAGACTATGGCACTCTTCAAATCTAAGCTTCTTAGACAGCTGTCACAGGAAAGGACAGAGGCTTCTCCATCCATTTCACTTCTGCTGTCAGCACTAAGCATCTTCACATTGCAGAGAGCTGACAGGAANTCCATAGACTTTATTAGTATTTTATACCCTGGGACAGGATTATCAGCCAAGTTCTCTAAGGAAATCCCCTAACACTGAACCTGTCCATGACCCTATCTGTGCAGAGCTGAGACCAAGAGCACCAGTACTTGGCTCACCAGACCAACATTTTCTGTGGTGCAAAGACATGTTCTGGCTCCTCTGTGATGTAAGGCTCTTTCTGGATAAGATGNATGTCTGTATTCCTTCTCTTTCTCCACCACTCAGGGAGAACACAATAGGGGGACCCATGTAAATGGACCAACCAAGAAGACTCAGAAATGTGGTCAGTTAAAAATGATACTGCTTATTTATAATCTAAAATCATNCTGGTTTCACTAAGCACTTTATACTGGATTCCTATTTGAGCGAAGTGGGTTAAACTTGCCAACGTTTACTCAATTGCTGAAAATAAGCTAGTTACTCATCTCTAGTAGCCATTCTCTACTTATAAGTGCCCTTCTAGACAGCCCAGGTGGAAAGGAGCTACAAAGAAATAATTATACTATAGGACACAGTCATCCCTAGATCCTTCCAGTCTTCCACAACTGAAGTAACCCCTCAAGTGTAAGTGAGCCAGAGTTCTTTCAGCGCAAAGACAACAGGGCAACAGCAACAATTTGTGACAATGACACAGCTGTCAGGGTCCAGAAATAGTGCCCTCTACTTAGAGACTCCATAGACACTCTCTAGTTCCACTTAATCTACAGAGAAGGGTCCTGAGACATCAAACTAGATAAGCTACAAGGCACCATGGGACATCTCTCTTTCAAAGTATCAAAGATCTACATACCTAAGACCAGACACATAAGGTCAAGATGGAGGCAGTATCAATCTCCTGGTGAACAGTGAGTAAACAGAGAGGATGCTATTTGGAACAATGGAAAGAAGCAAGACAGGAAATGGAGGGAGGAGGAGAGAGAACGAGCCAGTAAAGCACAGACCTGACGTATTTTTTAGTTTAAAATATATCAAATAACATGCTAGTGACTTCCTGATTCCTTTGTTCAAAAGACCAATGCACTCTCTGATCTTCTGTTGTTAAGCTCAGTTCTATCACCTTCACCAAAGTCCTTGGCCTTCAATAGCAAGCATGCATTGTCAGGTAGGTATCAGATCTATTACAATAAGAGAAAGCCAGGTAACACAAACTGGGGAATGAGATTTTTGCAGTCATACACAGGCCAAGATTCCCAAATGAAATTTAAGTTATTCCAGTACAGATGGNAGGCTGAAACAAGCAAACAGATAGGTAATTGAATGTACAAGAATTAACTGCTGTGTTGATTCTTAAGATGTAAGAGATGAGCGTGCATTCCTTCCTTGGTAGCCCCTCTCACTAGCTAGTGTCTTCCCTGTGTCTAGCCGACTCCTGATTCAGAGTTCTTGGTTGTTACCAATGTATCAAATGTTTATTATGCACCAGGCACAGTTCTATTCATGCATCTTAAACCCACACCTCTGCGAGGTAAATACTATTACCTGTAGTTGACAAGTTAAAAATAAGATATAGAAGTTTGCTTTTCAAATCTAAGCTTCCCTGCTTGCCCATCCCACAGGCTTAGCTCTCAGCCACTGCAGCACACTAACCTCTAAAACTTCTTTGGGTGTGGATGTGGGTGTGTTACTATTTGTGGGTGCATGTTTGTGAGTGTATGTGTACAGACCAGAGGTCAAACAGCGTTGTTCCTCAGGAGCCAACCACCTTGTTTTTGAAACAGTCTCTCATTGGCTTGAGCTTATGGGTTAGGCTAGGCTCATTAGCAGTCAAGATGCAGGGGTTCTACTTCAGGGTCACTAATGCTGGAATTAAAGTACACGCCACCATCCCAGCTCATTTAAAATACGATCTAACTCAGGTCCTCATGTTTGTTACCAACTGACTTGTCTCCTGGGCCCCTCAAATTTCTTTATTAAGGTTGGAGTCATGATTGGCAGCTACTCCTGCCCAGGTCCTCTTCCCCAGTGCCCTAGAAACCACAAGTCATTGGATCCCCAGCGTCAGCTGCATCAGAAGCTGGGCTGTCAGCAGGGCCTCCTAACTGAACTACTTGATTGGTCCTGACATTCCTCCCACTAAACAAATTCCTCTCCTTTATTTACTGTTCTCTCTAACCTACATCCCCCTGTGTGCTTCTGAGTCTGTGCCCAAATTTATTTATTTTCTTCCCCCAAATAAGTGTGAGATGTGCTTCTTATGTATACATCAGTAATTAGAAAATAATATGAGGTTTGCTAACACATGGAAGCTAGAGACAGAGAAGTAGAAAGGATGTAAGGGTATAAAAGGGAAATTCTATAATGTCATTTAACAAAAAGGAGTAATTTCAAAAAGTGAACTATTTAATAAAATAATGAGGAGCAGAACAGGAACAGCAATTAGCAGTTGAAGAATTGGGATTGTGAGTGAAAACAAAGCAGCTGCCCGTTTAAACTGTATGTCAACTTTGCTAACAAGGAAGTGGATTTGTATTGCTTTCTGCAATTAAAAAAACTATTTTATGGGCTGAAGAGAGAGCTCAGCTGTTAGGAGCACTTGCTGCTCTTGCTGAAGAGACAGGTTCAGTTCCCAGCACCCATGCAGTGGTTCTCAACCATGTGAAACTCCAGTTCTAGGAAACCCAAAGCCCTCTTCTGATTCCATATGCACCAGGCATGTATGTGGTACACATACATACATACATGTAGATAAAACACTCATATATGTATACATATATATATAAACTTTAAAAGTAAATACTTTAAAATTATATTTAAAGAAGTTAATATTATATTTTTAAATAAATAATTAGAAACTAATGGCAAACAATAGGAAATTAGTTCAAGGAATTAGATTTCCACTTACTTAATGAAATAGTATATGGGCTTTAAGAAGCTATATAGAAGAAATTCTGATAATAGTAAAAGCCATTGGGACAGTGTTAAATGAAAAAAAAATGTGCATTATACAATTGCAAGTTCACTGACACAGACACTGTTAAAGGAAAAATAACAAGTGACAAAGTTACTTCTACATTATTGAATTTATGCTTAAAAGAAAATATCCACCTCTTTATATATATATATATATGTATATATATATATATATTTAAAAAATCTTTTAAAGATTTCTTTTACTTTTAAGTATGTATATTTGTAGGGGCATATATCATGAGTGCAGGTGCTCTCGGAGATCAAAAGAGAGTTTCAGATCTCCTGAAGCAAGAATTATAGGCAGCTGTTGAGGCACTCAACGTGGGTACTAGAAACAACTTCAGTCCTCTGCAAGAGCAATATGTGTTCTTAAACCACTGGGCAATCTCTCCAACCCTTCCATATACATATTTTTTTAAGACCAAAGAAGTTATGGGCCGAATTTTCAACAGTGATTAGATGAGGAGAGATATCAATTAATTTCAATTTCCTTTTGTCTACTAGTAATTCTTGACTTTCCTATAATAAATATGTCTTTACATTGAAAGGATCACTTTCAATAACAAAAACTAAGTTTTAATATCTTCCATCCAAAAAAGAGAAATAAAAACGAACCAATCATCCAAATAGAATTGTTTAAGGATGTCAATAGTAACAGTATTTCCTTGTAAAAGGGAAGCCAGAGAAAGGAGGAGTGGCCATCAGCAGCTAGAAGAAATGAAGACACTAAGACAAAGGGAGGCAACAAGAAAGATTTGAATCAGGTCCAAACCAAGCAAGGCTTATGAGGCTGTGTTGAAAATGAGTGATGACAGATAGAGCTGTGAGTACCAGAGATAAGGAGGATGATCAGGCTGGAGTCAGCATACCTGAGAATGATGCCATGACACATAGCAAAGGCCTGAGTCAGGAGGGACTGAGGAAGAGGGGGTGAGATGCCTTTCTCAACAGAAGAAAGAACACCTGCTTGTAAAGGTTGTGCCAGCATCTTCACTGCTCTTTTATTTGTTCTTCTAGTAAAATGACGGTTGGGTAGGAATGGCAAAATGCAAATACTGAGTTATTTAGAACAACATGGACACTGAGGTTACTTTTCTGGGTTTGCAATAGATTTAACTTTACATTTAGCAAAACGTATTCCAGAAAAAAAGAAGGGTGATAAAACTTGATGCTTTCTATTAGGCATACAAAGCATACAATGGTTTCCTTAGAAGTGAAGTAGCTCATTGTACAGAGACCTGAGGAACAGACATCAAATTCTGTCTCCCTTCTTCCACTTGCCTATGTATCAAACTTTGCTGACATACTTTACACAGTATTGGCTTTATTCCTGCTTTTCTGCCTCTCTGGCCTGTTTGACCTGTGACATCCTATGAACAGAACTCTCCTAATCTTTCCTGCTCTCTATGATTTCTGTGTCACTCATACTCACACTTTTTTATATATTCTGAAAACATCATTTAGGCTTTTCATATTCATCATCTTCTAAATTATTCTCCAAGTCCCTAGAGTACAGGCTGGTTTTAGGACCATTTTATCTGTTCCATCCACTACAGTGCAGCAGAATACAAACATACCTTGCCATGAGATACTAGCATTTTCCCCAGACATTACAACCTTGTAGTGAATGTAGTGACTATTACTTAAACGTATGTGCACACATGCACACAAACACACACACACAGAGTAAAATATGTTTGTCATTATACTACACCGAAACAGATCATAGTTGCAATANTATTCCTATGGACCCCTATAAGAAAAGTTAGTCTACCAACACAGCTTCTGGGAGCGGGGAAGGAGAGGGGGATGGAAGAGAGAAGAAAGAAGAGAGGAGAGAACAGAGGGGATTATTTCTATTGCTGTGATGAAACACCATGACCAAAAGCAAGTCTGAAGAAAAAGGGTTTATCTGGCTTACACTTCCATATCATAGTCCATCACTGAAGAAAGTCAGAACAGGAACTCAAACAAGGCAGGAACCTGGAGGCAGGATTTGATGCAGAGGCCATGGAGGGGTCCTGCTTACTGGCCTGCTCCCCATGGCTTCCTCAACCTGCTTTCTTATAGAACCCAGGACCACCAGCCCAGGGATGGCACTACCACAATGGGCTGGGCCCTCCCCTATCAATTAAGTTAAGAAAATGCCTTACAGTCAGATCTTATGGAAGCATTTTCTCAGTTGAGATTCCCTCCTTTCAGATGACTCTAGCCAGCATCAAGTTATCATAAACTATCCAGCACAAGGAAAGAGGAGAGAGGTGGGGAGAAAGAAAGAGAAAACACTATCCAAAGTGGTCGGTGGACATACTTCATAACACATCACAGATGCCAAAGTTAGCTGTACTCGAGCTCGTCAGGCACCTGGCAAAGACAGCATGTTTAAGTGACCTATTACGTAGAAGAAAGCAACTCAGTTGCTATAACCCTCTTCCTCAAGAAACCAACTTTCAAGTTACATCTGGAAGCTGGAAGGGACACATAAGTCAGGCTATGTTAGGCACCCTGGAGTCTAAGTTAAGTTACAGGATATCAGAAACTCTGAGTATGTAGGACCTCAGTGCGGAAGGAAGGCATACTGAAAATGGGAGAGGAGCCAACTTATAGGAAGAGAAAGGAGCTGGCAGATAGACAAATCATTTCATTGGCTGAGCTTGAGGGAAATGTGGGGTCTCTTTTCCAGTGACTGGGCACATGTGCCCATTATCAGAGGCTCTGTCCCAGGTCATCTCAAGAGCCTACGGCAGCAGAAAAGCAGCTATATTTAAAAGAGTCAAAGTTGCCTCCATTCTTATGATATTCTCTCAAGGGCTACATACACTGTGAAATGACCAAGTACAGTTCTTAGCACATCAGTACTCTGGTCGGTAGTTCAACTCCATGTAAATTAATCATTATTATGATGATCCATGGAAGGTCCCAAGCTTTCTTGACAGCCAGCTATGGGACTACTGCTCGTGTGGAGATGGATCCATGTGTCTCTGTCTCTACAAGCCTCACTATTGCTCTGTGAGCACACAACCATACACATTCGAATGGCACTTCCACATGTTGGGTTTCTTGCCATTCAAAGCAGAAACTGCTCTGTTTTGAAGTCATTGCAGTTTGACCAGGTGGCAGAGTTCACTTCTCACATCACAGGGAGAATTAGTCTACAATTCTCTTTGACTGGCAATACTACTTCCCTCTCCTGTGGCTCTTTGATGACTTTATACTCGGTATCTCCTTAAATAACAGACATGTAGATTACAAATGCCCTACTAATTCAAAGGCAGAGTGCAGACAGATCATCTGGAGATCATCAGGCCATAAGTCTTTTGGGTAAATTCAGGAAATCTGAGTAACAAAATTTTGAGGACTAGCCCCATATATAAAGATTAATCGTCACTTCTGGTAGTCACTGATAATTCTCCAAACATCATGGAGACCAACTACCAGTTTCATCTGCTCTAAGAAACAGTGCATCACTTGAATGAAAGAGAAAACACAAGAGGACACTTTAAGGTCAGGAGGGCAAATAAAAAAACTCTAATGAATGAAATCCACATTGCTGGCTGTGTACTGCACAGCCCTTCTTTGCAGAGATTCAGAACTCCTCAATGGAAGCAGCTTTTATTTTTAACCTCAGGCTACATTTTCCAAAGAGGCTGCTACTGCTCTTGCATGTGTCCCACCCACGTCCCTGAAAGCCACACCTGGTACACTTTAATTTGATTTCATAGGAAGAACTCATTAGCAAATAGTATACACTCAAAGTCACAAATCAACAGGATTACCAAGGGCAAGTGAGTAAAGACAGTGAACGACTGAGCCTAGGGAAGTCCAATTTAAGAGATCAAAGGGATGAGAGGGACCAACAAACAGGATCCTGAAGCCCCAGTTGTGCTATCCATACCTCAACTCCACTTATCCAAGGCCACTTAAACACTCATGCATATTGTATTTTCTCTGACTCCGACTCCTCTATCCCATCTTGTCAACTTTGCCCAGGTAATCGTGATGCTCTTCGGATCTCTTCAATGGACACTTCTCTCCATTGAGCACATTTTCCAGACAGATGCTCCTACACTGGGATCTCACAGCATGCTAACATGTCCCTTATTGCTTGACCAAAGTGGGAATTTCGCATTAATTTATGTGAATGCTTGACATTTGGTGTCTGCTTCATGGTACTGGCACAGACATAAAAGGGTATTCTTGCTCTACCTCACTGCTCAGCACGGGGACTTGTAGAGAGCTGGCCCTTGATAAAGACTTGATAAACGAAGCTGTTATCTATCAATCTCTCTCACTGGTTTTTTACTCGGTGAAATAATAACCTCTTTATCTGGGTCCCAGGAACTGATTTAGACAGGAGCATCTCCTTTGTACTTATACTATCAAAATGAAATAACCTATGCTAATCTCCCACTTTCTTGGGACACTAATCTCTACTTCCCTAAGGGGCATGGCATATATACAAACACAGGCACATACATACACACACACACACACACACACACACACACACACACACACACACACACACACACACACACCCTACCTTTCCACATCCTACTTTTACTTCAGAAAAATTAGTAGCGTGAATATTGGCATATCTACCACTCAGCCCATAAAAAATCAGCTCCAAACAGAATAATTTAGTTCTCTATTTCTCTGTGTTTTTCACAAGATGGATACATAAAGTTCAACATGACTACAAGTTAGATAAAGAAAACATTTTTTTTTGTCATAGACATTGAACCCAGAGCTTCACTCATGTTTAGCAAGTTTTCCACCACTGAGCTACACCTCCTGCCCCAAAGTAAAACTTCAAATGTTTTATTAGGTTTGTGTGTGTGTGTGTGTGTGTGTGTGTGCACATGTGTGTATGTGTGTGCGCACACGTGTGCACACGTGTGTGTGCGCACACGTGTGTGTGCGCACACGTGTGTGTGCACACGTGTGTATGTGTGTGTGTGTGTGCGCACATGTGCGCACGTACTCATAGGTGCCTGTGTCGTGGGGCATGTATGGAGGCCAGTTCTCTCCTCCCAGTATGTAGGTTCCAGGGATCAAATTCATGTTGTCAGACAAGTGCCTTTGCCCTCTGAGCCTTCTCTCTGGCACAAGAAAACCCTTTGAAGTTGATAATAAACAACTTTCAAATGGTACACAATATATAAAGAGGTACAGTAAAATACTCCTAG
>LZPO01055438.1:0-15011 GCA_001675575.1 Neotoma lepida
TAACCCTGCCTCCTTTAGTACTCTTGTGTCTTGGAGCTGTGACCTTCATAAATATTTCTTTCTGTTTCTTTCTCTCTTAAGTGAATCAGAAAAGCCAGAAGAAAGTGAGTTTTAACAGCTCTCCTCCTGGACGGAAATAATTTTGTAAACCCTGTCCTGCATGACAGTAGTGCTGCTTACAGAGAACTTCCTGGGCCTCTTGATGGTCTCTTTTGTTTAACTCTCACATTGTCAGAAACATAGTTGTGTTTATGTTATTCTTTTTGTCTTGTTTTGGTTTTCAGTTTACACACACACACACACACACATACATGCATGTACACACATATGCATGTGCATATAAGCATGCACATACACATATGAGCAAATACACAAACAGGCATTTACACACACAATACACACATGCACACACATGTACACAAAGCACACACACATACACATATTCACACACATATGCTCACACACACACAGAGGCACACACACACAGGGCACACACACACTGGTTCTTACCCATAAAAACCTATTCTGATTCTTAGAGGAAAGACCAGAAAACTATTGCACACTGATTTGTAGCTTCCAGGAATTTCCCCCCTTCTATGCTACACTAAGCACAGCCTCCAGACATTGCCCAAACTACCCTTTAAGTAAGAGTGCTTTGGTTTCAGATAAACAGATTTTATCTGTTGTTCTCTGTATTTTGCAGTGTCTAAGAATTAAAGGTTCAGGGTTTCCTGCATACTTCTGATGAGCTCCAGAAACATCACTGACTTCTATGTTCTGTTTATCTTGTGTTAAAAGAGGAGTTTTCACTTTGAGGCCCCTTACCTATTATACCGAATGCTCGAAAGCTCATACTTTCAATATAAGAGACTCAGCTTTTTACAATATATTTCTATTATTTTGAATTGCTTATTTATTTTTATGTGTATGCATGTTTTGTCTGTTTGTATGTCTGTGTACAATGTGTGNGTCTGGTGCCCTCAGAGGCTATAGGATGACACAAGATTCCAGGAAACTGGAATCGCAGATGGNAGTAAGCCACAATGTGGATTCTGGGAATAAACCTGAGTCCACTAGGAGATCAGCCTGTGTTCTTAACCACTGGCCTGTCTTCCCAGGCCCAGAAAAATCACTGCTTAAAAANGAAGAACACAGATGAAAGATCAAATGNATATACTTAATGAAAACTCATTTGTAAGTACTTTTTTAGGGCTACTGAGATTGCTCATTTGGTAAAGGTCAAGCCTGGGGACTTGAGTTCATTCTCTGGCCTTAGTGGAAGGAGAGAACTGAATGCTCCAAGTTGCTGTCTTATCTTTAGACACACAACACTCACACATACACACACACACACACACACACACACACACCATATACATAAACAAATAAATAATAAGTGAATAAAATACATAAACAATTATAATAAATGTTTTTAAATATAAAATACTTTTTAAAGTCTTCTACATGTGTCTGTGTACATGGAGAATGTGTGTGCCTATCTGTGAATGTGTGTGGAAGTGAGAGAAGAGCCTTGAATGTAATCCTTGCCTCCCTCATTGCTTTTGATAGGGCGTCTTGTCACTCAGTGCTCCCATCTCACCACAGGGCACAGTAACAGAATCAGGTGTGTCCTGACAATCTAAACTCAGGTCCACTTGATCCACCTGCTGGTCCAGCAAGCACTTTACCAAGTAAACTATCTCCACAAACCTGAAACTACAAAATTTTTTATAATTGGAGAAATATATTTATTGCCTTGTTTTTATATCATTCTATATTTTCCAAATTGACCAACTTCAAGTTTTCTAATTAAATCTGTTTCAAAATTTTCCAAGATTTCATGCCAGGACACAGTGTGGTTAGATACGAATTTTGAACAGAACATGGCTACTGTAGGACCCAGCTCACTTCTTACATTGCATGATTTTATTAATTATTCAGTGTCTCAGATTCTCAATGTGTGGCATGAGTGTAGTAATATCATAGGTTTGTAAAACTGTTCTGAGAATGGAGGGATAAATGAGTGCAAGCTACATAGAGCCTCAAATAAATACCTTGCTATATTCTTTGGAATAAGTGATCAAGAAACCATTTCATACTTTTAAACTGTGGAAACAGATGCAATTTATTATTTATTTCCTTTAATGAAAGCAAAGTCTGAACAGCTCATCATCTCCTCAAGTGGGTCAATTAACTATTCTCACCATCTGCTTGGCCAGTGGTCTTATCCCTTGCTTCCAATCACATGCAATGGCCTTTCAGTGTTGCAGAGAGCTGAGGGTTCTGGAAGGGCACCAGCCTGAATATTGTCTGGCTGTGAGAAAATACCAGCAAAATATGTAAATATTTAGAGAGAATTAAAATGCAACTTTTAAAATCATTTTTNCAAACCATATTCTTGGCTTGCAACTCACATCAGCACATAAATGCATCATGTTGGGCTGAATGACACTCCTCTCTGAAATCAAAGCATCATTTGTGTGAGGGATTTCACAGATGACAAGGATCATATTTGACCTTCCTAGCCTGTTGCAGCTTGTACTAATGCTGGATTTTTATTTAAAGGAAAACACATTTGTATGCCTGCTTTAAAAGATGTTGTACACCTAAGCAAGATAGTGTTAGGTGCCTGATTTGATCTACATAACTAACTTATTTCTGAAAAGACAGGTGACTTAATTTTGAATGATGAAAAGAGAGTCATAATACTTTGTTATAGAAGAGAGTTTTGAACTTACCACACACTCACATTCTCATACCTATGTTCAATTTTGTCATATACTTCATATCCCTCTTTTCCACATCAAAGACAGTGGAACTTTTATTATGAAATACAATTTCTGCTTCAATTGCAAATTTTAGAAAATTATTCAGTATGTTCAAAATGTATGCAGTATTTTAAAGAAATGTGGTTCAGTGTCCTTATTTTACATTCAATTTATCATGAAAAAATGTGCATATTCATAGGCTCTAATTCGCAATGGCCCAATTGGAGAATTTAGTATTTCTATTAGCTTAGACTTTTACTGAAGTGTGTCTGTGTGTGTGTGGAGGGGGAGTGTTTGTGTGTATGTAGTAATGACACTCTTCCACCTATTTTAGCATATATAATACATATGCNTATGATTGAATGTAAAACAAATGACATACAGTAAATTATAACCCTTTTTAGTTTTGTTTCTTTGATAACATTGGTAACTATGTCATCATGGTTTGGACTTGTGCTTTCTTAATAACTTGCAATGGTGGATATTTTATTGCTTATTTTTAGGTTGTTCGTTTATCATTATTAAAAAAATATCTGTTGATATCTTTGCCTTCTATGGCTTGAATGTAATTGGCTCCATAATCTCATAGGTAGTGGCACTATTAGGAGGTATGGCTTTGTTGGAGTGGTTATGCCCTTGTTGGAGGAAATGTGTCACTGTCAGGGAAGGCTTTAGGTTTCTTATGCTCAGNATATCACCCAGTGTGTCAGTCAAGTTCCTGTTGGATGCTTAGCTACTTCTCTAGCACCATGTCTATTTGCATGTCATCATGCTCCCTGCTATGATGATAATGAACTGAACCTCTAAAACTGTGAGTCCTCTCAGTTAAATGTTTTCCTTACAAGAGTTGCCATGGTCATGGTATCTCTTCACAGCAATAGAAACCCTAATTAAGACACCTACTATTTTCCTCAGTTCATTTTGTAATTTTGTCTTTACTAATTCAAATTAATTGATTATTTTCTTGCTGGTAAAATATTTTAATTTTTCATTTAATATAGCTATTAACTCTCAGATATGAATCAATTAGTCACATTCTCCCAACTGCTTATTTTTTAATGCTGTTTTTTTAAAAGAGTCTGTGTAGCCCTCTCTGTCCTGGAAATTGCCATGTAGACCAGCCTAGCCTTGAACTCACAGAGATCTGCCTATGCCTGCTTCCTCAGTGCTGGGATTAAAGGTATNAATACCCCTGCCTAGTCCCATTTAGCCTCTTTCTTCTCCTTCTTTTTCTGTTTCTCCACCTCCTGAAATGTAGAAAAGCATTTATTCAATATGGCCACATTGGGAAGTGGATCAAAGAAATCCCATGACTCCCTGACTCCACGTCCATATTCAGGGGCATAGCATGATGTTTAGGGTTAAATAAAAGGCCACAGATGTGCATAGCTAAGCAGTATTTCTCAAGACAGCTTTGTGTGTGCACCTCTATCATTATGCCTTTAAGGTCTTGTCCAAAACATCCTTATCTACACCAAATCCATAAAGTTTTCCCTTCATTAATTCTTCTAGAAGTTTTACTAATTTTGGTTTTTACATTTAAAATTTTAGTCTGTTTTCAGTTTANTTCTATACATACTCAAAGATAAAGCCCCAATTTTCTTCCTTTGTATGTGGACCTGCGATAATCTCAACAATAATTATTGAAGTAATAGACCAGTCTGCATTATGTTCATTGGCAACTTCATCAAAACTCAGTTTGTTGCAAGTACATGAGATGACTTCTGAGGATTATGTCTGAGTTTATGCTAGCAACATTTTTTATGACATTTATGCTGTCAGGTAGCTATAATCTTGTTTATTTGGTATCTCTATGCTTTTGGTAGCTATGATCTTGTATAATTTGAGGCCAAATAGTCTAATGCTTCTAGCTTTATTCTCTTCATTCAAGATTGTCTTGGCTTTTTTGGGGGGTTCAATATAAAATCTAGGACATTTGTTTGTTTGTTTGTTTTTGATTTTTTGAGACAGGGTTTCTCTGTATAGCTTTAGAACCTGTCCTGGAACTCGCTCTGTAGACTAGGCTGGCCTCGAACTCAGAGATCTGCCTGCCTCCCGAGTGCTGGGATTAAGGAGTCTGCCACCATGCCCGGCTGAAATCTAGGACTTTTTAAATTTTGGTGAGACATACCATTGGCACTATGAGGAAGATAATAATGAATGTGTAAATTTCTTTGCATGTTGTGAACATACACATGATTATTAATTCTCCCAACACACAAACATTGCCTCGTTTTCCATTTATTTGTGTCTTCACCAACTCTTCATCCATTTCTAGGCTTTTTAATTGTAGATTTTCTTTCTCACTTATTAAATATATTTTAAGTAATATTAGTTTTGACTGACATGAGATTATATTCTTATTTCTATTTCAGATAGATTGATGTTAGCATTTATCTAGCAATTCATACTTTTGCTAATGGTGTTTGGACCCTGGTTTTAGTTCTTGTTACTAGGCTTCTTTTCTTGATTGGTCTTACCATATTTTGGTAGAGTCTTTAGGATGTTTATATATAACATCATACTATCTTCAGACAGGTACAATTTAACTACTATCTTTCAAATTTTAATGCAGTGTGTATTTTATTACTTAATTGTTCATTCTGGGACTTCCAAAATTATGTTGAACATACATTAAAAAGAGAAAGATGATGAAAGTGAAAAGTTAAAAGAAGACTATTTCATTACTCTATTTAGACACATACTTTGCCAAGCATGGTAGAAATTTAGGAGCATCTAGGAGACCAAGACAGGAGGTTCTTTGTGGGTTTGACATCAGCCTGGTCTACAAAGAGAATTCCAGGTTAGTCAGCTCCACTAATGAAACTCGGTCAAAAAAAGTTACTAGACAAATTCATATATACCCAATTTGNAGAATTTTTATGAAGAAAGGATTATTTATTGTGTCAAGTTCTTTTGCGTATTCTGGAAAGATCTTTTGCTTTTATCTTCTTTTTATGATAATGTGATTTATTATCTTTATTGGTTTGAAATCACCGAATCACCTTTGTACCACTGGAAGGAATTATAATTGGTCTTGCTTATTATCAATTAAATATGCCATTTAGTTGTTTGCTGCTATGTTGACGAGGTCTACTACACCTTTGTCCACTAGGCATTTGGAGTTACAGTTACCTTTGTGGTTGTGGGGCTGTGTCTAGTATGAGTATCAATGTTTTGAAGTAGTTTGAGAGACTTGCCATGTATTCTTTAAGTAGAAGCGCAGTGTCCCACTGGCCTCCAGGTCTATGCTTTCTTGGGCTACTTTTAATTACTGATTGATAACTTATTATGGGTATTTCCAATATTTCTATTTCTTTTTGGTTCACACCTTATAATTTGTGTGTTAACAGAAATTGACACATTTATTCAACATTATGAAGCTCCCTGATATGTAATTGTTTGTAACAGTCTGCTACAGTGCAGAGTTCCCAGAAACTTTGTGCCATCTCTACTTTTAATTCTTAATTATTTACTCTTGAGATAAAATTGTTGACTTTCTTTATCTTTCCCCAGATCTTTTGGCCTTTGACATTTTGTGATATTTTTATACAATTTCCTATTCTCTCTGGTTTTTTTTTTCTTTTTCTTTTTTGCTTTTTGCTTTGTCTTAACATTTTTAGGATGGTACATTTTCTTGTTTATTCCTCTTATGAGGTGCTTTTAAGATGCATTTTTAAGTCTTTGCTTACCTATTGATGGCTGTTAAACTTTGCATTTTTTCCTTTAACTTTCCTAAGTCTCTCTTGTTACTCATATAAGTTTTATGGCTTCAGGTCAAAAGGCATTTATTGTAGCCTTTGATCTCAACATTCATTTGAGGTTGGGGGCCTGACACATAATATATCTTGCACTATGTTCCATAAGCAATTGAAGACATTGAATCTTCTCTTTATTAACTTTAATATATTATTAACTTTAATATAGATTATTGTGTTATTATCTCAGAGAAACATTTGAACTCTAAAAATATATTTAGTTTCTATGGAACTTGTGGAGTTTCAGCCTAACTAACATGCCCATTGGTGAAAATTGTATACTTTGTTTCTCCTTTACTTTACTGTTTTACTATTAATAACTTAATTGCTTATTTCTTGGTTCTTCAGAGTATTGCAAGTCCATCCCTCCCCTTTTTAGTATAATTCTTTGTGATTAACAGATTTTCTGTAGTAACGTATTTTCATTTCTTGCCTTAAAATTTTAATTACAGACTTTGTTGTCATGAGTCTGAGGAAAGATACACTTAAATCACAGCAGTATTGTGTTAAACAGAGAGCTAGATTGCATTGAAAGCAATTATATTTTAACTGCACTCTGTCTTATGCAAATTTTGATTTTTTAATGATATTTTATGATTTTTAATTTACATGCATGTGTGTGCATTATTTCATTTTAAGGATATTGTGAGTTTGGTTGTATATGGACTGATGGGTTAAACCTTCAGATGAATTTGTTTTGCCATCAACATCTTTTCCTTTCAGATTAACAAAATACATTTAGATTTTCTTACAGAGTCAGTCTGGTTCAGAATCCTCATAACTTTTCTTTGTTTGGAAAAACACTGCCATTTCTTTGTTTCTGAATGACAGGAAATATTGCTGGTTAGTAACCTTGTCTTCTCTTAGCAGTTCGAAATCAGCATCTGGGAATTCTTCTGTGCTTCCTGGGTAGAAGCCTGGTGACTGAGACACTGCAAGTCTCACACAAGCTGTTATTTCTTTTCTCATTTTCTTTTACTCATCTATTCTTCTCTTTGAAATTGACAATTCAATTATCTTTAGAGTGATTTTACTAAGTTTGAATTCCAAGTGTGACTTTTAGCCTTTCTATATGAAGATATTTCTATATGTACAAAGGACTGGAAAGTTTTCTGGTAATATTTCTTTATATAAGTGTTCCTCTCCTCTCCTCTTTCCCCCTTCTCCCCTTCATTCCCTTTTCCCTCTATCTTTTTTCTCCCTCCATCACCCACTGTGTCTTTCTGTCCTTTATATTTTTATTCTTCTCATTTTCTGTTTTGATTTTTTGAGAGAGGGTTTTATATAGCTCAGGCTGACTTGGTACTTTGCTATGTAACTATGGATGACCTTGAACTCCCGANTTTCCAACCAACACCTGAGGAGTGCTGAATGTAGAGTTTCACAGCCTCNCACCTTTCTCTTCATCCTTTTACATGTTTAATTCTAGTTCCTATGATCTGCCAATACTCAGAAATACATCTTTTCATGCTACCTCATAAATCTTACAAGTTATCTTTAAGCACTTTACTCATTTTCACATTACTTTTTCTTCNTTGATAATGTATTTTCCCCAGTGTACTTTAAGTTCACATGCTCTGCTGGTTCAGTTCTGCCTTTATGTTCTCTGCTGCCCTTTTCAATTAATTGGCCTCCACTGGATCTTCTCTGGATGGAGGCTGGTATAAGTCTTCTAACAGTTACTATAACATGTAGAAGAATCTTGAGTGCAAAAATAAGGATAAAACCAAATTCAGATTTTCCATAGACTTTGTTGTGGGCTGAAATCTATGACCCTGCACAAATGGCTCAGATGAGCATGTATCTGGCAAAGTTCTGGACAATTACCATAGTTATTCTAGCAAGAAGGAGCAGAGTTGAGACTGGGCCTTCTCATATGGGTTGTGAGATGGAAGCTGATAGGTCAGAAATGGAGGTTCAGATGGTAAGTAGCTCCTTGGGTATTAGAAATGATCCAATTTCTCCTTGGTCTTCATACAAGCAATATTAAGTCAAAAGTACAGCTAAAGGAAGCTGCCTAAACCCAGGATAACCTTCAGGACCCTAGACAAGATCTCTATTGACAGGCAGAGGAGCCTACCTGCCTGTCAATAGAGACATAATTTCTTCAGTTTCAATTTCAATAGTGCACATAATTTCTTCAGAATACTTTATCAGGTAATTTGGAATGCACCCAAAATACCAAGCTTTCTGAGGAGCAGAACTGTTTCCAGGCTTGAGACTAGGAAGGCACCAGCTGGCTCTTCCACCTAGCTGCATGCATGTACTTTCAAAATGANCATATAAATCTTGGCAGCCTCTTGAGTCCCTCCACCTCTACATAGTTCCCAGGAAGAATCTATTGTCTATGTACGGTTTCAGAATTATTCTTTCAAAATATTACCCTTATTTATTTAGTGTGTGTAAATGTGTTCGAATACACACACCAATTCACTCATGTAGAGATCAGAAGACAACCTGGAGTTGCAATTGCTTCCCTCCCTCTACTCTGTGGGTCCTGGGGATTGAACTCAGCTATTCAGGCTTGGAGGAAAGTACCTTAACTCCATATCTATCTGCCCTGTCCTAACATTGTTCTTCTGGTGAAAGCCTTTGAATATATACCATCACTTCTACCTTGCTGGTAACATCACCCCTCCGGCTTTTATTTATTTTTTTTTTATTTTAGTTTGTATTTATTTTTTTTTCTTTACAATGTTTTCATGCGATTCTACTTTATTCAGCTATGAAGAATGAAGAGAAGAATAATTTTAGAAGCTCTAGATAAGATTCTTTTATAAAGAGAATGAAATATTATTTTCATAAAAGATATCAGCTGTCACTTCCTGATCCTGTCAACCAATGGTTTTAGAATTGTGTTAAGGATTCTTTCCTTGTTTCCTGAATACTTACGTATTTCCTACTGAGTTCAATTAATGGTGTGTGGCCACTGACCACTTCGGCATATACAACCTGTCAGCGGATTTCGCAGGAGTATTCCTAGATCTTACGGTTTTTCTGCCCTCTCATCTGAGATGTTTCCTGAGCCTTGGGTTCAGCAATTACTGTTACAGGGTTTTGCTCTTAAAAAAATGAACCATGCTTTGAGAAAGCAGACCTTAATGGATCTCTAAAGAAGAACTGAAATATTTGTCAAAATCCTTTTAATGTGATTGGAGCACAAGTATCAATGTTGTATTAGAAGAGCAACCAAAAAGCCTGCCAGGCTTTTAAGCTACTGTTTTCTCCGGCAGAGCTTAAGAGTTAGATAGGGCATGCGCACAATAAGCATCAACTAATTCAACTGTGTACCATCCGCAAGCATTTTGACACACTCCCTTGTTTTCAGTTGCAAATCCTTTTCAAAATTACACCTCAATTTCCAGCTATTCTTGAAGCCTTGGAACTCAAGCTCTGATTTCATGGCCAAGAAAGATTCCAATTTTCTGCTCGAGCTCACTTCCTCTGCACGACATCCAAGAATGAATCTTCCCAGAGTGATCTGAGTAGCAGGGCTGACTTTGCACACTGCTGTCACAGGACGATGGGGGTCNGTCTGGTACCAGCCTGTATTCATGGCTGCCAATGCCTTCAAACTTATAGCTTCTATGATTTTCTTAATTTTGTGTCTGTTAGTTATTCTACCTTTATCAAAATGCATCTTATTTTTTTTAATTTAGTGGTTTATTTTTGGAGCATTTTTTGAGAGAAATAGGCATGGAAATGGGAAAAGAAATGATATATCAGCGCTGTCTCCCTCACACAACTTCCTCTTTTTAATATCTTACACCACTGTCTTTTATTAGTGTGTTGTTATTGATGAATGTAATACTGATAAACTATTGTTAACTAAGCCTACAGCTTGCGTCATTTTTACTGTGGTATGTTATGCCTTTCTGTAAGCTTGGCCAAATGCATAGTCGAATAATGACCACCTGAGTAACTTAAAGAATAATTTGACTGTTCTAAATAGCCTTGTTCATCTAATGATGGCTTTCTCCATATGCCACAACTCCTAGAAAACTAGATGACTTTTTCTATAACTATATTCTGCTTTTAAATCACATAATAGGGATTATTTCTGCAATGGCTGCTTTTGTGTAGCAATCTGCATTAAGAATTCTATCAGGAATTTTTATACCTCAGTCGTATTCAGGACTGAGCAATAATTCATGCTATCTTCCACCCAAATTAATTTGGAGAAGCCCCAAACAAGACTGCATTTACACATAGGAATTTAAAGTTAAGTTGCATAAAGGAATAAAACTATTCTCATAATTTAAAATATTTACTATGAGAGAAAGAGAATTAGAAGCTCCTTTTCCTCATACTCAATGAAGAGAAGCTATATGAACATATAAAAAATTTCATTGTCTGCAGTCTATAAAGAGAGAACACCACAACCTGATTATTAACCTGATGTTTGTTTCCAGCTTATAGAACTATGAGAAAATACATCAATACTCTTTAAGTCATTTAATCTTAGGGATATTTTTTATACTCGCTACAAAATGGTTCATTAAGACTGTTTTCAAGATTGTGTTGAATGTGCCAGTCAGATTAAGAAGTCCTCACACTTTCATGAAGTTTAAGTTTGTTGTCCACAATCATGGATAGTCAGGGCATTAATACATACTTTGTTTGGCTTATTTTATCATGTAATACAGATTTTTCTCATGTACATTTTTATATCTTTTATTATACATAAATGACTCAAAAATTTGAATTTTGATAGAAATGAAATTATACTTTTAATTTTTAAGTCCAATTTTTCTTTGCTAATTCTTAGAATGGCATTTAAATTCTTATATTAATCTGGGGTCCTGAAATATATCCATAGCCAACAGTTCCCGTGGTTCTGTTGATTGCTTCAGAATTTCCACATACATAATCATACCATCAGTGAAGAATTGTGGCTTTATTCTTTCTTTTCTTGAATGTGTACATAAATATTCATGGTTTTATTTCATTTTCTTGTTTTCTACTTTAGCTGTCATTCCCATGATGATATTGACAACCACTGGAGAAAGGGAACGTTCTAGAACTGCACCTCATCTAAAGAAACCTCCTAATTTCTGTACATTAAGTGTGGAAGTATTTATACTACTAAATGCTTATATTAAGAAAAATTAAATTTCTGCATAATAAATTATCTAATTTCCTGCCCCAATAACTATAATAAAATGAGATGAAAACGAAACTTAAACACTAATTTCCAGCCTCCAGAAATTTGAGCCTAATATACTTTCGTTTTTTTACAATTTGCCAAGTATTTGCTATCGTGCTTCAAATGCAAAGAGAAAAACCAAATCAAACCAAACAAAATGTGGCTGTTAAGAGAAAAATATTAAAAAGCTTCCATCAAGATTTATAAGATATAATGAGAGAGAGTATAAATGATAAATCTACCCAATTAATAATACTAAAAAATTCCATCACATTCCTGTAGCTACAGAAGGAGGGTTAAATGTAATTTTACAGACATGTCACAATCTGAAAAACTCAAACCTCTAAGAAGACTTGGAAATGCAGATCTATTGTCAATGAATCTCAAAGACTAACCTGTTGTGGGATATTTGTACACGGTGTGAAGATGTATTTGCTGTGATTGGTGTAATAAAAAGCTGAACAGCCAATAACTAGGTGGAAGGTATAGGCAGGATTTCCGAGAACATGGAACTCTGGGAAGAAGAAAGGCTGAGTTTCCAGAGGAGACACTGAGGTGAAACAGGAGGTGCAAGTTGCAAGAGAGTTAATGCCACATGATAGAACATAGATTTATATAAATGGGTTAATTTAACTTATAAGAGTTAGTTAGGAAAAGCTTAAGCTACACACTAAGATTTTATAATTAAAGGACGTCTCCATGTCATTATTTGTGAGCTGGTGACCCAAAGCAAAGTCTGACTAAACTAACCTATTGGGAATTTAAAAACATTGAGACACTTGCTTGTTTGTTTTCTTACCAAGTATAATAATTTTAAATTAAATCATTGCCTATTAATAATGTAGTTTATTTTAAAAATAAAAGTAATTTGATTAAAAAAAAGAAAAGCAACCATTATCACAACTCAATTAAAATAATGTGGGTAACTATCACATTTATATATTTACATATTAAAACCATGTGAAATTATTTTTTATTTAAAAATTNACTGGACAAGTACATCAGATATAGTTTATTCACATATTTCACACAATGTTTGAGGACACAAAAAGTATATCACTTTCCAATCCGTTCTGTGGAACTGGTATAACCCTGACACTAGAGTCAAAATTGATCAACTACAACCTCCCAAACTGTCGATCAAATGGTATTGAGTTGAATTAATAGCTATAAGATATGTAAACATTATAACAAATGTGATTGCCTTCATATGTATGTGGTGATATGTTATCTGTGTCCCCCAAGAAAATTTATCTCAGGATCGGAGGAAAATGGTCAGCCAGCCACTAGTAGTAAAAACAAAAGTCATGCAGTGCTAGCACAGGCCCTTAATCCGTCTAGTTCTCTGTGAGTCTAAGGTCACATTAGGGAACAAGTCAGGTGGTGGTGGCACACGCCTTTAATCCCAGCATCAGCAATAGAGTTCTGGAGGTCTGTGCAGACAGACAGGAAGTGATGTAGCTTGGTGGAGAGAGGAAATGATTTAGCCGAATGGACAGGCATAAAAAGCCTGCTTAGACAGGAAGTCACTCTCTCTTCACTTTGCTCTCTTTGGAAGCAGCAGCATTATTTGTGAGGTGAGACTAGCTGGTGGCTTGTTCCTAATTCCTCTGATCTCTGTCAGATTTTTCACCCCTATTTCTTGCTCTGTGTGTTTATTAATAAGACCATTTAGAAATTTGTCTTACACACATAAATACATATATATGCATATATATATACATCTTTCATAGTTTTAAAAAATAATACTCTACCAAATAATTGAAATAGAAGAAATACCTCAACTTGAAGAGAATCTGAAGTACCTAAACTCAATATTACACTTAACAGTGAAGCACTAAGATGATTCATGCAAAGAGGCTCAAGCTCATAATCCACCCTCAACAGAGTACTCTAAAGTCTACACTCTATCAGCAAATGGAAAACACAGATATGAAATATACACAGATATTAAATAGATAATTAAAATCACCACCTCTTTCTGATGATAAACACAGAAAATGTCAGCAAATTATAAAACAAAGAAACACAAGGTGTTTTTTGATGGACTATATGCTTTAAGAAGGCTTACAACTTATATCAAAACAAAAATTATTAACGTATGTGGCAAGCAGAGTATAAACACTATGTCATTTATATTAATCTCAACTTGCAGATTCAAAGAAATCTTTATAAAAACCTAAAACTGATGTCAAAATTGATAAGTTTCTCCGTGCAGCAATCAGAGTCAGGACAGGTGAGGAAAGNCCAGGTTTAATTCACGAACCGCCCGGGCCCCACAGACAGGAGATCAGGGCNGGAGACCAGAGGGAAGAGAGCGGCTAGTCTCGGGGAAGCCNCTTAAATAGGCCCAGGGGAGGAGCTGTGTTTTGGCGGGCTCTGAAGGGGCGAGTTCGGCCAGCACTCCGAGAGGCTCGAGGTGTGGGTGGTGCTGGGGGTGGAGCCTGAGCCACACAGGAAGCTGCATCCGGAAGACCCCTGGTAGAAAGCAGCTCTGCCAGTCGCCTGGCCGCTGGGAACTGTCCGCCAAGAGCGGGAGCTCCTACCAAAAAAAATGAGATAAATTCTCACATAACAAATTAAAGGAAACCTGGGAACCTGTAACTCACAATACATGAAATAGGAATATCATTTTCCTGAATTACACTTCACTATGAAATTCATCAGAACCACAATTACTTTATGCAAATATTAACTTATTACAAATGCTTANCTGGAAGTTTTACATGAAAAGAGAAAGATGTTAGATGATCAGAAACTGAAATACTGAAGAAAAACAGAATAAAATGGATGGAACTGCTTCATTTCAGAGGATAGAATAAAGACATCATNATGTTGTAGTGTGTGTTGACCGAAGATAAACAGTTCACTGAGAAGGCAAGACCCAGAATCAGATCTGCATGGACATGCATGACAAGCTACTGAGTTAGAAAAGCGAAACAAAATTCCATTGGAGAAAAAAAAAACCTTTCAGAAAATGCTGTAGTTATTAAAATTTTTTAGAACAAAAGATGAAAGGAAAATAGCATATATTGGTTTACATTTCACATAAAAAATTTGCAGCATATATGTATATGTGTAAAATGTGGTATATGATATACATACATGATATATGATATATATATATATATATATATAATATCATATTACGGTCCTCTGTGAAAACTGCTACTCTCTCTATCTATATATATCTCTATCTATATATATAGATATAGATATTTATATCTATCTCCTAAACTAAAGTCATAAATAATTAGAAAATCCTCATTGCTTAGAGCTGGTCTAAGAGTAGCAGTTTTCACAGAGGACCATAGTTCCTTTCCCAGACCCTACCTTGGG
>LZPO01055438.1:17491-39564 GCA_001675575.1 Neotoma lepida
AATTGTCTCTGCTACAAATAACTATCATTATTGTGGTAATTAATATGAAGGTTTCTTAAAAAAACTGAAAATATACCTGCTCTCTATCCCACCTGTCTCACTTCTGTGTATGTATTGGAATGATTTAAAGTTAGGTGACAATAGAGATATNATCATCTGTGATTTTGTTACTCATAATAATTAACTTTTATAAATTACATCTTCTGTCATGATTTAGATTAGTGACAGACCATTTGCACANACACCATATTCTATGTTACATTAGCAAAAACATTAAAACCATTTTGAGTGGTCACTACCAGTTTTTGAAGAAACAAGGAAAAAGCAGAACTTTCTGTACTTTTATATTACTTTAATTTCTTAAAATTAAGCAGTGATTTTTTACAACATAAAAATATTAATTATAAGAACTTCAAGACTCNGTGCACCCCCTGGCCCTTCTCCAGTGGATCACTCAATCTTCCCCTCCTATCATTCCTCCCTTCACTCCTTGCTTTATCCCAGCAGCCAAACCCAGCAGGCATTTCCTGGGAAACATCCAACCAGGAAGCAGGTAGGCTAACAGATCTTCATCTGCAGATCTTCACCTCTCCTTACTCTCCCCCAAATCCAACACTCCAGTCTCATCCTCTAGCTCTGCAGCAGATGACCTGNTGTTTTCCCACTTCTTACCCCACATCTCCAGTGGATCACACAGATCTTTACCTCCAAAATTCCCCTCACCCAACTCTTTGCTTTATTCTGGCCTCCAACTCCAAAAGGCATTCCATGGGAAAATATAGGCAACTTCAGTCAGCAAAACAGGTAGGCTAATTTCATGTCTCACCTCTTCCATTCTCATTCCTAGTTCTGTAGCAGACAATTTGTGAATGCCTTTTCTCACTCTCTGCAGATCCTGGTGGAATACCCTGCCTTCTTCCCTCCTGTAGAGCTCCTCAGCCCACCCCAACCCATTCCCATTCTAAGTGTCAGCTCTCAATACCTAGAAACACATTTTATCTGGAATTCCCAATGGCCACATATATAAGGATCCCAAAAGAATTTCTTCCAAGGCAACACACAGGTAGCACACTCTCCTAAGAACCAGAGAGGGCAACAGAAACTAAGGAACAGTGTATACACCCCACGAAACAAAACCAGATAGCAGCACTTAGAATTATAATCTTTCCAAACCCAGATGCCTAGATTCATGTATAAAAACATAATCAATAACAGCTAGGACAATATATTTTTTCTAAAGACTAAAATTCCTACTGTAACTGGCCCTGAAATTGTAACATAGTTGAAGCAAAAGACAAAGACATTAAAATAATCTTTCTAAATATGATAGAGGTCTTTAAAGAGCAAATGAATGAAACCCTTAGAGAAAGCTATGAAAACACAAACAAACAATGGAAGGAATTACATGAAACAGTTTCAAGACATGCAAGTGGAAATAGAGTCAATAAAGAAAACCCAACTTGAAGGAAATCTGGAGACTGAAAATTTAGGAGCTCAGACAGGAATGTCAGAAGCAAGCCTCATCCACANAATACAAGATTTGGAAGAGAGATATTCAGGCACTGAAGACATGATAGAAGAAATGGATACCTAAGTCAAAGAAAGTGTTAACTCTAAAAGCATCCTGGGAAATGTCCAGAAAATTCAGACATTATGAAAATATAACAATAATAGGAATAGAGGGGTGAGAAGAAAGCCAGGACAAAAACACAGAAAATATTTTCAACAAAATCATAGCACATTTCTTTAACTTAAAGAAAGGAAGATGCCTATCGTGGTACAAGAATCATAAAGAATACAAAATAAACTGGACAAGAAAATAATATACCCTTGCCACATAATAATAAAAAAGCTAATCTTACAGGCCAAAAGAAGAGTATTAAAAGCTGCAATGGAAAAACACCAAGTAACATATAAAGGCAGACCTATTTGAATTGCATGAACTTCTCAATGGGGACTCTAAAAGCCAGAAGGGACTGGACAGATGTTCTTTAAAGTGTATGACACCACAGATGCTACACCAGAAGGCTATAGACAGCAAAACTTGCATTCACAATAGATGGAGAAAATAAGACATTCCATGTTAAAACCAAATTTAAGCAATAGCTATGTACAAATACAGTGCTACAAAAGGCACTAGAAACAAAACTTCAACATAAAAATTTAACCCCACCTAAGAAAACACAGGAATAAATAATTCCAGACAAAAGTATCAAAAGAAGCAAAACACAACACACACACATATACATCACCACCACTACCTCTGACAGCAACAATAAACTAACAGGAATCAACAAATACTACTCACTGATAATTCTCAACATCAGCAGTCTCAATTCTTTAACTAAAATACAGATTAATAGAATGTATGTGAAAACAGCATCTGTCCTTAATCTGCAACCAAGAAATAAGCCTTAACTCCCCTTAAGGGGAAAGAAATGGAAAAAAAGATTTATAAAGCAAATGGACCTAAGAATCAAGCTAATGTAGATATTTTCATATCTCACAAAATAGACTTCAAACCAAAACTAATCAGAAGAGATAGGGAAGAATACTCTGTATCAAAGGAAAACACCAAAGAACCATAAAGACATACTTCAAAAATCTATACTTCACAAAATTGAAAAACATGAAATGAATGTATAATTTTCTAAATACACAATACTTATCAAAATTAAATCAAGGACAGATAAGCAACTTAAACAGATATATAACACCTAATAAAATAGAAGAAATAATTAAAAGTCTCCCAATCAAAAAAGCCCACAACTATATGGTTTTAGTGCAGAATTCTACCAGATTTTCAAAGAGTTAATGCCAATGTTCCTCAAATCATTCCACAAAATACAAATAGAAGTTACATTGCCCAATTCTTATTACAAGTTTACAGTTACCTGAATTACAGTTACTGTGTTACCTGAATCACATAAAAATGCAACAAAGAAAGATAGTATAGATCAATTTCTCTTATGAATATAGATATAAATATTCTCAAAAAATCTTGAAACCAAATCTAAGAGCACATAAAAAAAGATCATTGACCATGATCAAGTAGGCTTCATCCAAGAGATGCAAGGATAGTTCAACATGCATAAATTGATGAAAGTAATTCAACGTGTAGACAAACAACAACAACAACAANAAAAAACTCATGATACTCTCATTAGATACAGAAAAGGCCTTTGACAAAATCCAACAACACTTTATGATAACATTCCTAGGGAAATTATGCATACAAGGCCATATCTCAACATAATAAAAGCAGTTTACATCTAGCCCAAAGCAGACATCAACATAAAGAGATACTCAAAGAATTTTTCCAAAATCTAGAACCAGACAAGGTTGTCCACTCTCTCCATACCTATTCAATATAGCACTTGAAGTCTTAGCCAGAGCAACCAGACAAATGAAGGAGATAAAAAAGATATGACTTGGAAAGGAAGAAATTAGCTTATCTGTATTTGCAGCTAATATGATACCATACTTGGATCCTAAAAATTCCACCAGGAAAGTCATAAACCTAATAAATACTTTCTGTAAGGTAGTTGGAAACAAAATTAACTCACAATAATCAGTAGCCCTTCTATACACAAATGACAAATGTACTGAGAAAGAAATCAGGGAAACAATACCCATCACAGTAGCCTCAAGCAATATAAAATAACTTGAGGTAACCCCAAATAAGCAAGTAAAAGTCATATATAATAAAAATTTTAAGACATTAAAGAAAGAAATTGATGAAGATATCAGAAGCTGGAAAGATCTCTCATGCTGATGAATCAGTAGGATTAATATAGTAAAAATAATAATTCTATGAAAAGCAATTGAAAGATTCAATGCAATCCCCACCAAAATTCCAATACAATTCTTTAAAGACATTGAAAGGACAATTTTCATCTTCATGTGGACATACATAAACTCAGGAGATCTAAATTTTTGTTAAATAATAAAAGATATGTTGATGGNATCACTAACTCCAATTTCAGGTGGTATTTTAGAGCTATATTAATAGAACAGCATGGTATTGGCACAAATCAGACAGAATCATTGATCAATGGAATTGAGCTGAAGTCCCAGACATTAATCCAAATTCCTATGGACACCTAATTTTTTAAAAGAATCCAGAAATACACACTGGAAAAAAAAANCAGCATCTTCAACCAATTGTGCTGGATGTAGCAGTATTCAGACAGATCCATATTTATCACCCTGCAAAAACCTCAACTCCAAATGGAGAAAGGCCCCAACATAGATCCAAGTACACTGGACCTGACAGACGAGAAAGTGGGGAATAGCTTAGGAATTATTTGCTTAGGAAAAGACTTTCTAGACATATCAATTTTAGCACAGGCACTAAGATCAAGATCAACCATTAATGCGTGGTATCTCATATAACTGAAAAGCTTCTGCATTGCAAATAACCTGTCTCTTATACACATCTAGATGTGTATAAGAGACAGGAGCTAAACAGAGAATTTTCAACAGAAGAATCTCAGATGGCTAAGAGACATTAAAGAAATTGTTCATCATCCTTAGCCATCAGGGAAATACAAATGAAAACCATTAGAACAAAAAATTTTATCTTACAACTGTTAGAATGGCTAAGATCAATAAAGCAAGTGATACTCATGCTGGAGAACACAAGGGAACACTTGTCCATTGCTTGTGTGATTAGAAACTTGGTACAACCAGCATGACAATCAGTGTGCCATTTTCTCAGGAACATGGGAATTGATCTGCCTCAAGATCTTGCTATAAAACTCTTGGATATATACCTAAAGGATTATTGATCCTAATGCAGAGACACTTGCCCAATCATGTTCATTGCTGCTCTATTCATAATATCCTAAAATTAGAAACAACAAAGATATCCCTCAACAGAAGAATAATAAAGAAAATGTGGTATATATACACAATGGAATATTACTCAGCATTTAAAAATGGAATTATGAAATTCATAGATAAATAGATGTTACTAGAAAAAATAATCATGAGTGAGGTATCCTATACCCAGAAAAAGAAATATGTTATGTATNTGCTTATATGTGAGTATTAGCTGCTGTCAGTGTAACAAGCCACAGTCTGTANAACCACAGAGGGTAGGTGTAGAGTGACAGGGAAATGTGGGCAGATAGATCTTGCTAAGTAATGGAAGCAGAATAGACTGTTATGGATTCTCCTTGAACAAGAGAATCAGATTTGGAGAGAGAGGGGAGTGCAGTCTGAGGAATGAATAAGGGAGAGACATCTAAACCAAAGGGCCATTTGAGGGTGTAGTATAGAAACCTAAAAGACAAAGCTTCCTAAAATATAATCACCAAATGATGAGGGAGACAGAGCCCCAACTGGTCATCATTTTCACCAAATGAAGGTTCCAGTACTGGGATTGAGTTACACCTAATAGAATTGTTGGCCAAAGGGATCTCATGGGAATTCCCAAGCAAGCCAGGCTGTTGCCAAGACCACAAACTGATGGCAAGGACCAATTACTGAAGATAAGCTCTACAGCTCATTAAATCTGGAGAAGTAGAGCTGGTCCTACATAGAGCCTGCACATCTNGGTGCTAATGTGTTTTGTCCAGGAAGGTACTCTACAGATTACCAAAGGAGAAGCATAAACAACTCAGTCACAAACTCTTTATTAACAATGGTATCATGCCTGCAAGGTATGCTAGGACAATAGTGGCACAAATCTTGGGGAAATAATAAACCAATATCTGATTTGACTTCAGGCCCACTCCACAAGATAGAACACATACATGATACTGCTAGGGTGACTTAGAACCTGAGACTAGATATCCCAGGGTCCTGGGGTGAGGTAAAATACAACTTTTCTATTTAAGTAATGTAGAAATAAAATGGCTCTTAAAGATATTCTGCTATACTCATAGATCAGTGTCTTGCTTGGCCCTTATCAGAGAAGCTTCCTCTTACAGATGATGGGAAGAAATACAGAGATCCACAGGCAGATATTATGCAGAGAGTAAAAGATCTTGGAACAATTAGCCCTACAGAGGATGTCTCCATCAAAAGCCTCTGCTTGGTGCTTAGGAAATCCAGAGGAAGAGGAGACAGAAAGAGTTTAAATGCCAGAGGCAATGGAAGACACCATGAAACAAGGCCCTCAAACATGGTCAAAGCTCATATGAACTCATATGATTGAGACAACACGCACATGGTCTGCACAGATCTTCACCAGGCCCTCTGCTGATATAGAATGACTTTCACTTTAGTCTTCTTATTGGATTCCTGAATGTGTGAACAAATGGGTCTTTGATTCTCGTGCCTTCTCTTGGGCTCTTTTCCTTCTATTTGTTTTGTCTAAAACTGACGTGTTAGTTTTTGTTTTATCTTACCATATTTTGTTTTATTATGTTACATTTTATTTTATTAATATCCAATTGAAAACTATTTAGTTTATGATTAGAGACAGAAAGGGAGTCTATTTAGATAGGAAGGGAGGTGAGAAAGAAGTGAGAGGAGTAGAGGGTGGGCAGAGCATAATCAGGATATAGTATATGAGGGAAAAGTCGATTTTCAATAAAAGGAAAAGGAACAATTTCAAGAATGTATTGATTAATCAATGGTCAGAATTATTTGTTAACATCTTTCATTAAAGAAAAGACAACCCTGTTGGAATCAGAATACCTCTGGTTCAGGCTAAATGTGCCCCCACCCCTCCTGTGTTNAGTTCAGTGATGATATTCAGGGTTGTTCTGCTTCAGTGCTGGGAAGACGAATATTTTGCAGATGTGGCTTCCTGGAGCATGCTGACCATTCCTTGACCCCGGGTGCTGATGCACGTGGCAGGGCCATTCTCAGAGCATATATAAGGCAGAGGGGGATGATAAATAAAGGTCCCAGATGCTTGCACCCTGACAGAGTGTGCTGCCTTCATCCCGACTCCCTTCGCCAGATCCCTTCNCGGGCGCGGCACAACCCTTGGGAGACATCTGAGGCAAATATACTAAGCTAACTTGTAGTTTTTAAGACTACAAGAAAATTAATAATTAACAAATTTTTCAAGTCAGAAGATAAAACCAAATACACAAAATGAAAAAATGGGCACTGATGCCAATTGCTGTAGACACATACNATGTCACTGAATTTTCCATGTAATTTTTTAAATCCCTGCTGTGCCAATTTCTAGTGTTTTTCAATAAGAGAACTATTACTTCCAAGCTGAATTTTTACTTACATTTTCATGAGGTTTTGCAGCCTGAATTTGATAAGTGGTCTTCTGATAACTATCAAGTAATATTGTCAATTACTCCTTCTCAGGAACTGAACTACCCACTTTATAACATTTCATTTGTTCATGGCCTGACATTTTTTTAAACACAGTTTCTTTATTGACTCTGTTAGGGTCCTGGAGAAGTCCCACAAAAGACCACCATCCACTAATGCAATCAACAGGAGTGTTTATTACCAGCATGCTGGGGCTATCCATCCCACACAAAGGTGAAATGGTAATGACCCCGAGAGGAGCTCACAGGCTCTTTTTAAGCACAACTAAGGGGAGTTCCTAGGCCAGTTAGGTCATTTAGATGATTGGCTTAAGCAAATGACAATCACGTTAGTACATTCTAATTGGCTAGGGCTAGTCAGGGGCTGATTAAGGCTACAGCTTTTCCATTTGGGGGAAGGCCTGGACAAGCCCCCATAACAGGAAAAGATGAGGAGGCCTGGTACATGCAGTACCCCCCCAGCTCAGGCTGACTTGCCTAGTATGAGCTGACTATGGGGTACTGCATGTACCAGGCCTCCTCATCTTTGCTGTTATGGGTATTGGAGATTGATTGTTCTTTGTAGTTCTTCCTCAGAAACTGCTTACTCAGTCTCAGGAGATTGAAAATGAGGCCTGATCTCTGAGAGAAGACTGAGCAGTCTGTTATGGTGTCTGCTTGGTCCTCTCAGATTCTTTGGGAGTTTCACATCGTGCACCCCGATTCTGCTCATTCATTTCCTTGTCCCTCCATATCTACCCCTGACCTTTGCAGCATCCCCCTAAAAAATAAAAAAATTAAAAACAAACAAACAGCAACAACAGCAAAACCTGGTTTTCTCTTCCATCTTTCCTGCCTCTCCAACANTTCTTCATCTTAGTGTCATTGGGAGCCACAGTGTATCATGCAGTGTACCCTTTTGTCCTATCAGCTTTCATTGTAAATGTTCTTTGTAATGAGTCATTGGTCTGGTTTCAGGCCTCTGATTTCTGGTACACCATCATCTGTGGACCCTCTTCGGAACGTCTCTTGGATATCCTAATGGCTTCCTTAAGTAATGGAGATCCTGTGTGTGTATTGTTCTGCATGACCAGTCACTGCACATGCTCTAGTAGGTGACAGGTGGGGTAGATGTTAGGGTGGGCCAATCCAAGGCTCTGAATGTGGGCCTGGGTGGTAGTAGAGATGGTCAGGCCTGGCTTCTAGGGCCCTCCCCTTCAGGTGCAGGGCAGAGCCAGCTCTCCTCCACCCACACTATCAGGGCCAGCTCTCCCACACCAGTGGTGAGGGGTGGAGCCATCTCTCCCAAGTGGAGGGTCCCAGCACTCAGGTGCCTGGGTCATTGAGGCCAGCTTTCCCAGGGCCAGTGAAAGGCAGGGTCAGCACAGCCTGGACCTTGGATTTCATCATGCATGGTTCTTATGCTCCCTGTGGTAACACAGGCTACAGACATCAACACAGATCCCAACTGCAGCAGGATCACAGACTCAGACATAGCTCTCAGCAGCAGCTTGGGCCTGAACAACACCTTGGCCCAATGGCAGCTCAAGTCANCAAAATTAGTATGGCTCTGGCAGCAACATGGCTCTTGGACACCAACATGATTTCAGGTGACTGATCAGACCCCAGGCATCTACACAACCCTTGGTGGTAACAGGAGCCATGGGAGTCAACCGTGACTTGACTTCTTATAAGGAATATAAGTTCATCTTCAACTTGATTCTCTGAACAAATTTAATTTTTGAATGTGGTGAGATCTGAAGATTGTGTACTCCACACTGGGAAGAACAAGCAATGGAAGTTCCTCAGGGTTCATGTTAGGGAGGGGCCTCTAGAGAACAATGTCTTATAGAAGCAAGATCTGGAATAGACAGAAAATAATCATCTTAACTTACTCTTTTCTCACCAACATTGAAGGTGTTTCTCACCCTCATCTGCTATCTTCAGATCTTCCTGAGGCAAACATTTGGGAAGGATCTGTATATTCACAGTGAATGCCATGTCTTCTCCACAAGCAGGAAATCCATGCCTCCTCTAAGTGGGATTTGTAAGTAGGGTCTGAGGCTTGCAAAATTGTCCCTAAGTTGTCTGTGTATATTAGAAAGATATTATTGAGTTAGAACACAAGCATTAGTTTAGAAATTGAACAGTTGATGGTTGTACCCCAATGAAATTTAAAAAAAAATTTACACCAATCAACAACCCTGATAAAATACTGTCCCCCAACATAGATGAAAACTTTGAGGCAGATTCTTAGCTTGCTCAGCTCCCTTAAAGTCTTTTGTGATACTGTCATCCTGGCACACATATTTTTTTTATAGTGATAACAGTTCATAATGTGTAGCAAATAATAATAAAAGTTACCACCATTACTTTTATACTTGAAAATCTTATAAATTGCAAAAATGAGATGCCTTTGAAATTGTTTTTCTAGACTAGACTGAGCATTCCAAAGTACTGGTAATTATTTTATGTCTTATAATGAATATAGGAGAATAGTAAAAGAGCTATCATGCATAATATAAAAGACTAAACATTTCTTGTACAATAATTATAAATATATTCTTGATAAAACATGTATAGGAATATAAGTTTAGGAAGAAATGCATAAAATGCTTATGGTAGTAAGTGAAACTTTACTAATAAAAATGAACAAAGACACAATCTTAATTTACAGAGTACTTGTTTTATTCTATTCTTTTCAGTGTCTAAGAAGCTATTTAGTTTTTTTTTTTTCTAAAATGTTGCACACAGGGCTGGAGAGATAGCCCAGCAGTGAAGAGCCCTTAATGCTCTTTCAACAGACAAACCTTAATTTGGTTCCCTGTACCCGTGTCAGGCAGCTCATAAACACCTGTAACTTCAGCTGCTATGTTCATGGCTCTCTACTGGCTACTGACCACCACTACCACCACACACACACACACACACACACACACACACACACACACACACACACACACACATTCATGCACAAACACACAATTGAAAATAAAGAAAGTCTAAATGGTGTACATGTGTTGATGTCCTTGTATAATTTGGACCAGAATTACTTACATATTTTCTAATGTACATTGGCTTTCTGCCTGCATATATGTCTGTATGAGGTTTTTGGATTCCGGGAACAGGAGTTGTATTTATTTATTTGTGACAGTGTAAATATTTATGTGTGGGTGTGCATGCCATCAATGGCATCAGGAAGTCAGAGCAGAACAGCATCTGGGGATCTTATCCTCTCCTTCCACCATGTGGGTTATAAGGATGAAACTCAAATTGTAAGGCCTGGAAGCAATTGCATTCATCTGATGAGCCATCTCACTGGAAATGTATATGTTTCTATTCTCCTGAAGGTAGGTCTTCAGGTTAAGAAAGGACAAATGAGTCAGAATCAGGCACTGAATGGAAAAGAGTTTTACAGGAAGCTCAGAGAAGCAAAACAGAGGCTGCAGGAAAGCCAACTGGCCTGAAAGCCAGGATAGGGAGGGGAAGATGTCAGAGAAGAAATAATCCTGGGGGCACCCAAGGATAGGCCTCTGTGCATGGGGAAATGAATCCAAGAGAAAAATAAAGACTCTGTGGCCCTACTTGTAATGTTGACCTTGGTGTGTCTATGGGTTAAGATAGTTAGTACAGACTTGGACTAAATTAGTTACATACTGAATGTCTATGTATACACAGTATTACTGTGACAAAGCAGTAACTTTTATCCTATTAAATACTGCTGCTGCACATTGGAGGAAACTGTATGTATTTTCAGGAGTATTTCANGCGTTAAAAACTTCACAACCATGCTTAAAAAAAACAGAGCAAAATATAAAAGGCCATATGCTATGTTAATTCCTCTTGAAAATAGTATTTATTACTGAGAATTTCATACAGGTAAACAATTAAATGTAAGATGAATCTTAAACTCTCTTATTAATTGAAAACATCAGGCCAAGTACTGAGGTAAATGCTGGAAGGTCAGAGAAACGAAACAAGCCACAGCCAACCTCATCTCACCAACTCCTCAGTTGATCTTGTTTCCTCAGACTGCAAGCTTCTGAGTCTTCCTCACCTGAATGAATCTCAGCTGAACTGCTGCTCAAAGCCTGAAAGCTTAAGAGGCCTCTAGTTTCTGATTCTCATGCCTATATACCTTTCTGCTTCCTGTCATCACTTCCTGGGATTAAAGGCATGTGTCTTTATCAAGCAAAGACGAGATCTCAAGTGCTGGGATTAAAGGTGTGTGTCACCATGCCTGGCTGTTTTTAGTGTGGCCTTGAACTCACAGAGATCCAGATGAATCTCTGCCTCTGGAATGCTAAGATTAAAGGCGTGTATGCCACTANTTTTCTGGCCTCTATGTCTAATCTAGTGGCTGTTCTGTTCTCTGGCCCCAGAGAAGTTTTATAGACTATCAGCTGTCAGTAGCACCTCAGTAAGTGGGCCTAGAAGCACTTGCACCATCTATACCACTTGTTGGGTAGCTCTTACACTCTTTCTCATTTTTCTTCCATGTTATTCCCTGAGCCTTGGTGAGGGTGCGATTAATACAGATGTCCCTTTTGAGGCTGAGCACTCTGTCTCTTCTTCTCATCATTTTGACCACTTATGTATCTCCACAGGCTCATGTAGTTCTCAACCGCACCATAGAACTTCTTTTGCTGCACTATGCTTTTGTCAATGGATACATTTTAAAGAGAAAGGTACACAGTAAATGCAGAAGTAATGGTCAAGGATGTAAAATATCATTTTCTAGAAGTATGTGTAAGACCTAATAATCAGATAGGAAGAATAATCAACAATAAGAAAAATAACATTGACATCAAGTCAGAATATTTCAAATATATGATTATGATTCCTCAAATTAACTCATAGAACTTAATAGAATTTGATTTAAAAAAAGGAGATTTGTTAAAGAAGACAAATATGCATTCTGAGAGAATGATATTTGAACATGAAACCAGAAATGGGATATGTCTTGATCTCACCCCCTGCATACTGCATAATGATCAATCTCAGCAAAGATATCTTTTCATAATTCTGTCCTTTATAACTTGGACTGTATGTGTGTAATGTGCATGGGGAGATGGTCAAAAGACAATCACAGATATTTGGTCCATGTATTCACCTTTTGCTTTCCACTGTATAGTCCAAGCCAGTTAGTTTGTGAGCATCCTATGTTTTCCCTGCCATCTCATCTTTCATAGGAGCATCTGCATTACAATCCAATTGCAGGGTGTGACTTTTAAGTGGCTCCTAGGCCCCTGAACATAGGTCCTCACTCTTGCAAGGAAAGTAGCTTTACCCACTGAGCCATCTCTCCAAGCTGTAGATAGTAGGTGGGTTTTTGTTGTTGTTGTTGTTTGTTTGTGATTAAGTAATACAGCATGCAGTGTTTTGTTAGGGCACCTGTAAGCAATTTGAATTACTCATCTAGAAGAACAAGACTATTAACCTGAGAATAACGAATACATAGATTAGGTCCAAATTAAATTACCATGGGATTAAAACAGTAGAAATTGTGTCACCTTTTGAATCTTANTACAGAATTTTCTGCATATTTGTGGTGACTTGAATGAAAATGGTCCCATAGGTTCATATACTTGAATACTTGGCTCATAGTTGATGGAATTGTTTGGGAAGTATTAGAAGGTGTTTCCTTGTTGGAGGAAGGAAGTATTGTTGGAGGAGGTGTGTCATGGTAAGAGTGCTTCCAAAGTCTGTGCCATATCTTTATCTCTTTCTCTCTACTTGGTGCTTGTGGATAAAGGTATAAGCTCTCATCTATATGTCTGCTGCCTGTTGCCATGCTCCCTTCAATAATGGTCATGGACTCACCCTCTGATACTGTAAACTCCAATAAAAAATTTCTTCAATAAGTTACCTTGGTCATTGTGTCATATCACATCATTAGAAAATTAAGTTGATATTCTTTTTTAAAATTAATTTTCTGACCTTTTTCAAGGTGATTGTTACTGTTTATTTTCATCTGGGGTCAAACACAATTAAAGCAAAACATTTCCTGCAGGTTCCCAAATTAGCCTAATTATTTATTGTTCTCCAAAGATCTTCGTAGATGATGTTCTTGATGCAGAGTTCTAAACCATAGGGCCGTTTAGATCTGGTGCAGACCTGTGTAGGTTCTGTGCTTGCTGCTTCAGTCTCTGTAAGTTCATATACACTTTGCTCAGTTGATTAGAAGGCCTTGTTCTCCTGGTGACTCATCCACTCTGGTTCCAACACCTTTTCCACCAACTCTTCCACAGGGTTCCCTGATCTCTGAGGGGAGGGATTTGATGGAATCACCCCATTTAGAGCTGTATCTTCCAAGATCTCTCTCCCCCTCTGCATAATGTCTGGCTGTAGGTCTCTGTATTTGTTTCCATAAAATTATATTCATAGCTCTTTCAGATATCATGAAATTGAGAACTCTCAACATATTGCATGAGGTAGAAAATGATACCTACAGAATATATTAAAATAAGCACAAAGATTGTCNAGTTTTTTATTTTTTAAAAAAGTNCAGTGAAAACTCATGAAGGAAGTAGTGCANGTGAANTAAATATTTATTCATTTTTATGCATGTATACATGTTTCTTATTCTGCAATCCTGCTTTCAATTTTATTGCTATCTCACAATTTGAGAATTTGATATATATTGAATTTTTTTTCTAAAATCTTCACTTTGTTTTTTAACATTTATCTTACATGGCTTGTTTCTTCTATTTTCCTGTATATGCCACACATAGTACAATTTCTTTCAGGCCTGAAAGAATATCTATTTCAGTTTTGCAATATTTTATCCTATTATCTTGGACAGTGACATGACAATGGACTTCCATTTTTCATTTGTTAGCCCTCACTTGCATTNCCACCTTGTTCTCTGAGTTTCTCTTTCCATTTATTATTCTGCCTTTCACATTAATGGCTTTCCTAAAATGTTAGTAAGATATGAATAATGAAACTTTCATTGTAACTATTAAGTACATGTGTGAGGCTGGAGAACAGGGCCTGGAAATGCCCCAAGAGAATGACCTTCCTTTTTTGGCCAATTTCCCTAAAGAGGAGGCTTTTGAGTCCTGCCTTGAGATGGAGGCCTTCCTGATGGGGATCCTAAGCCAAGTTGGGAAAGAATACTAAGGACATGCCATTCAGAAGGCATGACTTACTTGGGTTTTGATACAAGTTGTGTAGTGATGTAAATGAGAAATATATCTCATAATCTCATAATTTGAATACTTAGTCTCTTGGTGGTGCTGTTTTTGGGAGGTCTCAGAGATGTGACCTTGCTGGAGGAAGTACTCATTGGCAATGGGCTTTTAGGTTTCAAAGCCTTACACTATTGCTTGCATGGTCTCCCCTCTCTTCTTTCCTCTCTTCTCTCCTCCCTCTCTTGATCCCTCCCTCTTTCCATTCCTCTCCACTCTATGCTCCTAGTTCAACCTTTGCGTTACTGGTGTCATGCCTGCCACCTGCTTTCATGCTGTCCCTGCTGGAAGTAAATGTATTGCTATGCATAAAAGATGGACCACTCAAATTTATCAACGGAAGCATCTATTGATTGGCATCTTTCAAACATCCCTCTATATTTCACTTAGCCTCCGTTACCAATTAAATGGTATCTGATGCTCAAATACAGGCTGTGCTGTTAATGTATAGAGTTTTTGGTTGCATATTGGATTTTCTTTGCTCAGCTGAATCTGTTGCCACACATATAATTTCTCTCTTCTTTTGTTTCATTTGTGTTTTTGTGATAAACCATCCTGAAAAGATCAAGTTTGTGAATAAATGAATTCATTTCAGCTTATACTAGCAGATTACATTTCATTACTGTGGGGATGCCAAGTCAAGAACTTCAAACATCAAGTTACAACATATGTACATCCANGAGCAGTAAGAAATGAATGCATGCTTGCTCACTTGCTTGCTTACTTGCTTGTGATCAGCTTGATGTCCACTCTTAGACAGTTTAAGACTTTCTTTGTCCAGGAAATGNTGCAGCCAAGAGTACNCTGGGTTTTCTCACATCAACTAATTTAATTAAGACAATCTCCCATAGACATGTGTACAGGTTAACCCAATATAGACAACCTCCATTGAGATTCTTCCCCTAGTCTATTTTAGGTAGTGTCAGCTTAATAATTAAGCTAACCATCAAGCTCTCTTTTGTTTTCATGCTTTAAGTTCTATTCATGTAGGTTTGTGCTACACATACTTGTTATCACATTGTAGCAGTTTCTTAAGAAAGATTGTGTTATCTCAGAGTGTCAGATCTGCATTTGTGCTTACACAATTCAAGAATAATTTCTAAGGAGGCTGGTGAGTTGGCTAAATGGTTAATAACCCTTGATGCTCTAGCAGAGGACCTAGGCTCAGTTCCCTACATCCACATGGCAGCTCACAACCCTTCTTATCTCCATTCAGGAGATATGACATCCTCTTCTGGCCCCCTCAGGCATTGCACACATGTGGTACATGAGCACACATGCAGACAAACACTCATACACATAAAAGTAAATAAATAAACCTAGACTCCAACCACAGAAACTAGTAGGCTAACTGCAGATTTTCAACTCTCCCTCTGCTCCAAATCCAGTCCCCGAGTCTCATCCCCAGCTATATAACAAAACTCCTTCTACAGCCTCACAAGGGATCACATAGACCTTCTTTATNCTCCAACATTTTTGCCCTGACTCATTGCTCTATTCCAGGTGCTAACTCCAGCAGGCATTCCTTGTGAACCCCTGGGCTACTCCCACCAGGGAAGCAGGTAGCCTAACTTTGGATCTTCACTTATTGCTCCTATCTTCCAAGTCCAACCCCCAAATCTTCTTTCCAGCTATGAAGCAGAACATCTGGTGCAGNTTCTTGAGACCCATCTTCAATGGATCACACAAATCCAGCTATGAAGCAGAACATCTGGTGCAGCTTCTTGAGACCCATCTTCAATGGATCACACAAATCTTGCCCTCCAAACTTTCTTCCATACACTCATTGCATTATCCCATTCCACAACTCCAGCAGGCATTCCCTGGGAACCCAGAGGCCACTCCAGTTAGGAAAGGAGGTATTTACATGCAGATCTTCACCTCTCCCTTTGGTATCCCAAATCCAATCTCTCAGTATCATTCCTAGCTCTGCAACAGGCGGCACGGCANGTTGCAGCTTCCCCTTACTCTTCTGCCACCTTCTTCAGTGGATCACACTTATCCTCCCCTCTGATCTTCCTTACTTCCACTCTTTGCTTTAGCCCAGTGAGCAATTCCAACAGACATTCCATGGAAACCCTCAGGCTACTTTGACCAGCTAACTGCAAATCTTCACCTTGCTCTNTGCTATTCCTCATCCAACCCCCAAGTCTCATCCCAAGCTCTGTATNAGACCATTCATTGCTGCATCTCCTCACTCTGCCTCCCTTCCCAGGGGACTAAGCAGATCCTGATGGAACACCTTGTTTTTCTCCCTTCTTTGGACCTCATTAGCTGCTTCTCCTAGCCCATTGCCATTCCTAAGTTTCAACTCCAATGCTCAGAAATGCAATCTACTTGGAATANCCAAGGTCTACACCTATCAGGATATAATAATAATTTTCTATCAGGCAATATACAGCCACCACACTTTCCTAAGAACCAGAGAAGGCAACAGAAACCAAGGAAGAAAATATCCACCCAACAAAGATAAGATCAGATATCAGAACCTAGGATTACAGTCTTTCCAAAGCAGATGCCTAGACTCCAGCATAAAGACAAAATTAACACTGTCCATGATAATATGTCTCTACTAGAGGCCAGCAACCCTACCACAGCAGGCCCNGAATATTTTAACATAGCTGAAGTATAAGAAAAAGGCCTAAAATAGCCTTTATGAATATGATAAAGTTCCTTCAAAAGGAAATGAATAAAGCTATTAAAGAAACCTATGGAAATACAAACAAAGAATGGAAGGAAATGAATGAAACTGTTCAAGGACTGAAAGTGAAAATAAAATCAATAAAGAAAACCCAAAAGGAAAGAAACCTTGGAAATATATTTAGGAACTCAAACAAGAACTTAAGAGGCAAGNCTCATTAAGGGAATACAATCTACGAAAGAGAGAATCTCAGGAATTGAAGGCAACAAATAGCCTGGTCAAAAGGAATGTTAGATCTGTAATTTCTTGCACAAAACATGAAGGAAATATGATACACTATTAAAAGACCAAACCAAGAGTAAAAGGAATATAGAAGGGAGAAGAAACCCACGACAAAAGTACAGAAAATATTTTCAAAAAGAAATACTACTACAACTTAAATCACATATTGTTCCTTATACACTGATAGTGGGAGACTTCAATACCCCACTTTCACCAATGGTTNGTTCATCCTGATTAAACTAAAAATTGAAATACTGGTGATAACAAACATTATAAATCAAATGGACCTAACATATTTACAGAACATTTCACCCAAACACAGAGGAATAAGTCTTCTTCTCAACTCCTCAAAGAAATTTATCAAAAATTGACTACATACCTAGACAGAAAGCAAATCTCAACTGATAGAAGAATATTGAAATAACACCCGTATCCTCTCTCACTGCCATGGATTTAAGCTGGATATCATCAGCAGAAGCAACACAAAGCTTACAAACTCCTGGAAACTGAACATCTCACTACTGGAAAGGGAAAGGTCAAAACAGAAATTAAGATATAAATTAAAGACTTTCTAGAATTCAATGAAAATGAATACATAACATACAAAAACATAGGGCAAACAATGAAGGCAATTCTATGAAGCATGTTCATAGCACTAAACTCTTACATAAAAAAAAATTGAAGAAACCTCATGCTAGTAACTTAATACTTAATAGCACACCTGACAGCTCTAGAGCAAAAGGAAAAAAAATCACATTTAAAAGGAGTAAACAGCAAGAAATAATCAAATGCAATACTGAAGCTAATAAAAGAGAAAAAAAAACATTTCAAAGAAACCTTGAAACAAAGTGATAGTTCTTTGAGAAAATCAGTAAAGATTGACAAACCCTTATGCAAATTAACTACAAGGCAGAGAGATAAGATCCAAATGAACACAATTAGAAATAAAAAGGGAGACATAACAACAGACACCAAGGAATTCTAGAGAATTATGAGGATATACTCTAAAAACCTGTACCCAACCAAATTGGAAAATCCAAAATAAATGGATAATTTTCTCAATACATGCTACTTTCCAAAGTTACCAAGATCAGATAAGCAATTTCAACAGACTCATAAGTCCTAATGAAATATGATTAGTAATTAAAATTATCCAAACAAAAAAAAAACATAAAAACAATAACAACAACAACAACAAAAACCTAGGGCTAGATTGTTTTAACACAGAATTCTACCAGACTTTCAAAGAGTTAATGTCAATACTCCTCAAATTATTCACAAAATCCAAATAGAAGGAANATTGTCAAACTCATTTTATAAGGCCACATTTATTCTGATAACAAAATCACATGAAGACCAACAACAACAAAGTAATTTCCCNTATGATCANGGATGCAAAAATTCTTAACAAAATACTTGCAAACCAAATCCAAGAATACCTCCAGCCAAACATTTATGAATAATATTAAGTCTCTGAGTGATTATTTGGAAAAGGCTGCAGAACGGAGTGGGACAGAGAAACTCTGTTTACATCTTCAAACCCCTCCCATNAGAGCTCAGAGAACCCCTTAGAAGAGGAAGTGGAAAGAATGTAAAAACCATGCAGTGTGGAGGACACCAATGAAACAAAGTCCTCTAAATCAACAAGATGGACACACATATGAGTTTGCAGAGACTGTGGCAGAATGCATGTGGCTTTCATGTATCTACACCAGAAGGGGTCCTAGACCTGCAAGAGTAAGCAGACAACCGTAACCTAAAAGCAATCTCCAACTGATAACCACTTATAAATGAAAATTTAATTTTCTTCAAAGGAGTCTCACTAGGGAAACAACTACTTTTAAGGGTAGGCTGCACGCCGAGTAGTAGATAGATGGCCAAACAACATGAATTCAGGGGTATCTTTGAAGGGTCCTTGTTTCATAACGTCATGTCAGGGCTTTTCCTTTCCTCTTGTTTTCATTTTTTTCCAGATATGGTTTCTCTGTGTAACAGCCTTGGCTGTCCTGAAACTCACTTTATAGACTAGACTGGCAATGAACTCATAAAGATCTGCCTGCCTCTGCCTCCCGAGTGCTGGGATTAAAGGTGTGTGTACCACCACAGCCTGGTGCCTGTTGGTTTTCTAATGAGAGTCATAAAGCGAGTGGGTCCAGAGAGGCGGGAAGGTGGAAAGGAATTCAAAAGAATAGCCAGATGAGAAATCTTAATTGTATAATATGTGAGAGAAGAAAAATCTATTTTGAATTACATTAAAAAAGAGACTAAAAGGTTTTAAATTTTTTCTAAGTATTTTAGGTAAGGGTGTATTATTATATTCATCCCTAAACCATGTATTTGCCTAGTGACATTTTAATTTCTGATTTAGAATAATTATTTTGTATTCTTTCATATAAATATACTCGAAATTCTTTGACACTGTAAGACGATCTGGGTTTAACTACAAGCATTTAGAATTCCAAAGTAGATTTCTCATTTCTTTTGGAGATTTCGCTGTATCTTTACTTTGAAAACAAATGAATAGGTTATCCTTACTTCCCTTGGGGCAATTATATGGAACCAACTGCCTATAAAACTATGGCTATAAATCAAAAGAGAAATTCTTAGGGTGGATAGAACTGCATTTACCTTAGAGAAAGTGCTTTGTTGTCCCATGTGTTGGCAGAGATCATCTCTCCTCTAAAAGCTGGTAACCTCATGAGTTACACCATCTTGGTTAATCAGAAGAGGGAAAAAGAAAGAGAGAGAGACACAGACAGGGAGAAAAGGAGGGGATGGGGATTTGTCCTGTCTTNTCTTTTGGTATGCTGTGATTCTATTTTATAATGTTCAAGGTAATAAAGTATACCTGTGCCCAGAAAACAGACTTCCCTAATGGTGACACTCTAAAATTACATGTAAAAGATCTAAAAACATTATTTCTGTGATATACAATAGGTAATACAATTTATGTAAAATATAGGATGGAGAGATGGCTCAATGGTTGAGTAACTTGTTGCTCTTGCAGAGGACTCAGGTTACTTCCCAGCACACACATGATTGAGGACTACAACTATCTTCAAGTCCAGTTCTGGGGGATCTGATGCTCTCTTTTGGCCTCTGTTGGTTACTTGCATGCATGTGGTACACATACAGACAATGTGCATATATAGACATAAATAAAAAAAATTATACACTGAATATCTCTGACAGTAATTTTTTAAATTGGCCATCAGTATTTTTAACATTTATAAAGGTATTTTTATGAAGATGAGATTTTTTTCTTTGCAAATATTTTATTTTAAATGCTACTTTAAAGTTTTATTGCTCAGCATCTGTTAGAAGCAATTTTCCATATCTCTATGCTTCTTTTATTAATATCTCTGTGTAATTCTTAGAAGGAAAAGAATGTCTCTAAGCACTTGTTTTTGAAGAGGTTTGTTTTTGTTTCTCTCTCTCTCTTTCTCTGTCTCTCTCTCTCTCTTTCTGTCTCTCTCTCTCTCTCTCTCTCTGTGTGTGTATGTGCACTTGTCCTTGATAATAATAACAAACATTTGGTTGAATAAGCCCCATCTTCTTGATACTTCTTACCAATCCTCATCTTCACAGACTTAATTTGTTCATGAAGTGGAATAAGTATTGTGGAGAAAGTTATAAATATAATAAAATGTCAACGTTTATTATACTAATAAGATAAGTAGAAGAGTGGAGAGTTTGGTTTTCATCTAGTTCAAATCTTAAGTGTTCCCCATATCCTAAAGCCTCAAAGCCCAGCCTATGGCACTGTTCTTTGTGAAGTGGTGGGGGGATGGTGGGAGGAGGTTAAATCACTGGCAGCACACCCTTAAAGAAGATCTTAAGACTCAAGTTCTGCCACTCTTTTGCTCCTGTTCTAACTACTCCATGTGTTCTCATCACAACCCACTAGGCATCACTTGTCCAAACTACAGGGCTGTGTCTCCATGAACTGATACCTTTGAAACTGTGAACCAAACTTTTTAAATTGTTTATTACTAGTGCTCCTCATAGTGAATGGAAAATGACACAGATTTGACAAATGATATACATTTAGGCATGAAACCCTGAACCACAGTAACCTATCACTGTTGTAGATTAATGCCTAGCTATCCCTAGTTTTCTGTCTTGCATGGGCTAAACACTGAAGATGGCACAGTGTTGGGGGGGTTATTTTGTTTCTCCTTTCTGACGAAAATTTGCATTTAGTGATACCATAACACAAACACACACACACATATATACATACATATATAATATATATAAAATATATATAAATATATTTTTATATTTATTCTTTGAGGGTTTCCTTCACTCATAGCCTTCACTTTACTTTTATTCCTTGCTCCCCTCTGAAGCAATCATATTCATTTGCTTTCGTCCCTGATTTCTCCTGGATATGTGTTCCTCAATCCCCTCCTAGCTTCATATGCCCTCCTCCTCTTCCTCCTTCCTCTTCCATAACTCACTGAAGGATAATTAGATGTCCATGTGCTCAAGGGTGTGAGGTTATTGACTGGAGCATGATCAACTCACCAGAGGACACACCACTAAAGAACACTGACATCTTATCTCTGTACTCACTCTTGTTTTCTGGTTTGGCAAAATGATGGAGTGTAGAGCTAATCTTAATCGGTCTTATTAATTGAAAACACCAGGCCAGGTATTGAGGTAAATTCTGAATGATCAGAGAGACAGAACTAGCCACAGCCAACCTCACCTTGCCAACTCCTCAGC
>LZPO01055438.1:69711-81668 GCA_001675575.1 Neotoma lepida
GGCGGAGAGAGGAAGTGATAAGACAGGATGAGACAGGAGCTTGGCCCTGGACCAAGGACTCTGAGGATTCCTAGAGGTAAGAAGTCTTTCTAACGGCTAGCTGCTTTGTTTCTCTGATCTTTCAGCTTTCACCCTGATATCTGAGTTCAGGTTTTTATTATTAAGACTAATTAGAATTTGCACTACGTCTGGCATCCAACTTTTCAGGCACAAATTCATGAAAAAAAAAAAGTTTGCCTGTGGCTTTGCAGCCACTGGCACAGGCTGGAGCTGGACACAGAAAGAATGACTACCCCAAAGGCTAANTTTTCTTTTCTTTGGGGACTTTTCTGTTGCAGGCTCTCTGCAGCAAATGTCATAGGTGTTTGGACTCCAAATGGCACAGGAGTTAGCCACTTTTGCACATTCTCACATGCAGATGGCTGGCTCTTTGGCTTCTTCTCTCCAAGTGGGTTGTGGGCTTTCCCTGGACCCCCTCCTCAGGCTGCTGCCACACTAAGTAGCTGCCTTGAAAACCACTCAGGCTTCTAATGTTTATCCAGCCGTACTCAGCCTCACATGTTCACCATNATCTGAATCATCATCATTGACAGATTTTCTGAGACAATTGGGAATTCTTAAAGGTAGAAATTAGTTAAAAGAGTGAGATTTTTCCCACATTAAAAAATGTGAAACACTATTAAAATGGAGGGAGTTAGGTCTGTGTATGATAATATACTGGATGATNTGAAAATGGAGCAATTAAATGAGAGGATAATTAATTCAGATGGGATTTACATAATGTAATTATAAATATTATCTTTTGATCATTTTTGTTTTATCATTTAAAAAGTTGGTTAATATGAGTACCAAGATACAAGTTTTAGAAAACCTTATTAAAACAGATTATAGAGATATTTAGATCCANNCAGAGGAACTTAAAGGAGAACCAATCTCAGCATTACATTATATGGTTAGAAAGGAACAGCCTAAGGTTTTCAAACAGCCAACCTTAATTTATCCAGTAACCTTACAGGAATTGCCAAATGACACATACACCCAAGGCTGTGTTAGAGCTAAATGGACTCCTGTGCAAATGTTATATTTGAGGTGATTTAAGGAAGTGATAGTCTCATATGGCATACATTCACCTTTTTTGAAGCAGATGTTAAATTCGTGATCAACTTGTAATAAAATTATCCCTCAAGACTGGAGAGATTTGGTTACAGCAGTCTTGGAGCCTGATCCTCAATTACAATGGAGAACCTGGTGGAAAGATGAGGCTAAGACCATTGAACAATGAAGTAGGACTAGAGGTATGGAAATCTTCCAAGACAAATTCTGGGAGAGGGAGATTATGCTAATGTAGAAAGGCAATCTCTATATGATAACCACATTCTGGCATTATACCATGCAGCAGCCTTAAATGCTTGGGACAGAATTGAAGAAGGAGGAAAGAAAACTGAGTCATTTACTAAAGTTAAACAGGGCCCAAAAGAAACTTTACTGATTTCTTACAAGGATTGACTTCAGCAGTAAATAGAATACCAAATTCAGAAGTTAGACAAATAATAATCGAATCTCTGGCTTTTAAAAATGCTAATGCACAGTGCAAAAGGGTAATAAGGCCATTAAAAGAAAGATCAGAACCTTTAGAGGAATGGACCCAAGATACAATCAATATTGAATCTCATAACCATGGTGATGCTTGGATAGGAGAGGTGATTTCCAGAGGTTTGAAGAAAAATCAAAATGTTAGGTATTTCAATTGTGGTAAACAAGGTCATCTAAAAAGGATTGTAGCAGAGCATTCCTAGAAACCATATTTTTTTCTAAGAATAATCCCAACAGAACACCCCTAACTTGTGGAGTATGCAGAAGGTCTGGCAAAGACAGGCATTGGACTAATGAATCTAGGTCAACAAGGTACAGTCAATATAACCCTTTGCCATTGGGAAACACCTTGGGCAGGGGAGGCTCTCACAGTCCCAATGTTGAATCTGGTTCAGTCATTTCCTGTCATCATGGAAGAAACTCTTTCCCAGAGCAATTAAAGAACCTAATGCCAGTTGAGCAGTGGTGGCACATGCCTTCAATCCCAGCACTTGAGAGACAGAAGTGGGCAGATTTCTGTGAGTTTGAGGCCAGCCTGGTCTATAGAGCAAGTTCCAGGACAGGCTCCGAAGCTACACAATGAAACTGTTTCGGAAAAAAATAAAAAAATAAAAAAATAAAAGAACCTAATGCCTATTGTAAAATACCATACTGCTCTGGATGATAGAAGAGCTATAGAAGAGAGAACAAAAAATTCAGGAGAAACTATTTAAGTGAATATGTTAGCAAACATAAATGAACAAAGACTGAAATTAAAATATAAATAAATGACTTCATTAAAGGTCATGTAGACACTGGTATGATGTAACAATAATTTGCACCAGAATCGTGGCATCCAAATTGGCCTCTTCAGGAAGTAAATGTTCAGCTTTTAGGGACTGGAACTTTATCTCAGGTAAAACTGAACATGAGATGGGTCAAATGTATAGGGCCAAAAGGACAGAGAGGGAAATTAAAGCCATATGTGGCTAATGTAGCAGTGAATGTAAGGGGACATGATTTGCTACAGCAATGGAATACTCAGATTAACATTCCTCCAATCTCAGAAACAAACCAAAAATTAGCATATGTTTCTGGAAAAATTTTAGAAGAATAGTTATCAACCATTCAGGTTGTACAAGAACAAGGCAAAACTGTTGCTGATCTTTCCAAGTCACCAACAGCCCCACCTTTGAAATGATTAATGGACAAACCTGTATGGGTTGAGCAATGGCCTTTAATGCCAGAAAAATTGCAAGCGTTAAAACAACTGGTACAGGAGCAGCTAAATGCTCAGCATATTGAAGAATCAACCACCTCTTGGAATTCTCCTACATTTGTTATTAAAAAGAAATCTAGAAAATGGAGAATGGTAACTGATTAAGAGCTGTTAATAATGTGATTTAACCAATGGACTCTCCACAGTCTGCAATTCCTTTGCCTCCTCTAATACCTAAAGAATAGCCTCTTATAGTTATTGATTTAAAAGGTTGTTTCTTTATTATGTCTTTACAAGAAAGAGATAGAGAAAAATTTGCCTTCAATATGCCTACATATAATAATTTCTAGCTTGTTAAGAGATATCAATGAAAGGTTCTCCCACAAGAATGTCAAATAGCCCTACCCTGTGGGAATATTTTATATGGCAGCAATTAGAAATGATACATAAGCAATTTTCTCACTCTAGTGTTTACCATTACATGGATGATGTTTTACTGAACTGATTCAAATATAGACATTTTAGAAAGAATGTTTGAAGAAGTAAAGAAAATGTTGTGTAGGTGAAAGTTTGTCTGGTCCTGCCCAGCTCCCATGGCCACTTAGACCCAAGTAAACACACAGAGGCTTATATCATTTCTGAACTATGGCCATGGCAGACTTCTTGCTAGCTAGTTCTTACATCTTAAATTAACCCATTTTATAAATCTATTTCGTTGTGTATTTCATGTGGTTTTACCTGTGTGCTGTTACATGCTGTTCTCTAGGTGGCAGAATGATGTCTGCCCAGCTCTGCTCTCTTCTTCTCTTCCCCCTCATTCAAATGTCCCACCTAACCTTATTCTGCCTCACCATTGGCCAAACAGCTTTATTTATCAACCAATCAGAGCAACACATTTTCAGAAAGACATTCCCATCAATGTTGTCTTGTTGGGGATTATCAATTGCTCCTGAAAAAGTACAAAGAGGAGATTTTATTAAGTATTTAGAATATAAAATAGGTCTACAAAATATTAGACCCCAAAAGGTGCAAATTAGGAGAGATCATTGCAGACTCTTAATGACTTTCAAAGATTGCTAGGAGACATTTCCAATCTACAGCCCACTATTGGAGTAAAAAATGATGAACTGAGTCATTTGTTCAAAACCTTAAATGGTTACAAGGACTTAAATAGTCCAACAGAATTATCAGTTGAAGTTGAGAGAGAATTGGCTTTGGTGGAAAAGAAATTGCAGGATGCACATACAGATTCTTTGGATCCAGAGCTTGATCNCAGTCTGGTTATTTTAGCCTCCATACATGCATTCTCCTACAGGAATATAAATGCAGAAAGAAGATATTATCTTAGAATAGATCTTTTTACCACATAAACAGAGTGGAAAATTTAAAACTTATGTGGAAAAGTCTCTGAGTTGGTTCTAAAAGGAAAACGGAGACTTTGTCAATTAGCAGGAATAGACCTAGCAGAAATTATAGTACCTTTTACTAACGATGAAATTGACACATTATGGACAGAAAGTGAACTTTGGAAAAGACCTTGCAGTAATATTTTGGGAGAGATTAACAACAAATATCCCAAAAGTGAGAGAATTAAATTTATAAAGAGAATTAATTGGATTCTTCCTCATATTGTAAAGGGAACACCAATTTCTGGAGCCTGTACATTTTATACTGATGTAAGCAAATCAAGGAAGGCNGGATATAAATTAAGAAATTTAAGTGGCTCAAAGCCATTATGATTCTGTCGAAAAGTCAGAATTATATGCTATTCTGATGGTATTAATGGATTTTACAGAACCTGTTAACATAGTTAACAGTATGCAGAAAGAGTTATTTTACACATTGAAATTGCTGAATTTATTCTTGATAAGTAAGAATTAACTTTGTTATATATTCAGTTACAAAAAATAATCAGGAATAGGAATCATTGCTCATATATAACACACATCTGATACCATACAGGTCTGCCAGGCCCTCTAGCACAAGATAATGAAAAAATTGATCACCTATTGATTGGAAATGTGCTAGGGGCCTCAGCATTTCATAAAGATACACCATGTTAATAGCAAATATTTGAAAAAAGACAATATTTTTCCATCATTTGACAACAAGCCAAAGAAATTATAAGGAAATGTCCTACTTGTTCTTTATAAAACCAAACTCCACTACCTGCTGGAAGTAACTCAAAGGGTATTCAAAGGAAAGAAATCTGGCAAATGGATGTGTTTCATTTTATAGACATTGGAAAATTAAAATATGTACACCACACCATTGATACCTATTCAGTATTTCAATGGGCAGCTGCTTTGAGTACTTAAAAGGCTGATTCTGTAATCACACATTTGTTAGAAGTATGGCCATCATGGGTACACCTGTACGAATTAAGACTGACAATGTTCAGCATATGCCTCTAGTAAAATGAAACAATTGTTTTCTTATTACAATATAAAGCATATTAGAGCTATACCACACAATCCTACAGGGCAAGCAGTTATAGAAAGATCAAATTGAACTCTAAAGGATATGCTAAATAAAGAGAAAGGGATAATAAAGACCTCCAGAAATAGATTACATAATGTTTTATTTGAATTTTCTCAATACTAATGAGAAAGGAACNANAGCTGTCAAGAGACATTGGCTAACAGAAAAAAACTACAGAATTAAATCAGCTTGTATACTTTAAAGATTGATTAACTTCTGAATGGAAACTAAGATAAATGTTACATTGGGGAAGAGGTTTTGCTTTTGTTTCCATAGGAGAAGAAAAGCTATGGATTCCATCAAAATTGATTAAGGTTCCATTTGAACAACAGAGACCTCTTAATTAGAAAAGATGGTAGTTCATCAGATAGCATGGCTGTTCAATCTTAACTAACTTTAAGACTAACAAATGCTTTTCATTTGATCAGATATAACTTGCCAAAGGGAACCTCCACAAAATTAGGGCTTGGGAGGGGTTTTGATTTTGTCTTTCCATGAGAATGAGTGTTAAGGAATTTGAAGACCACTGGACAAATGATCCATGTGAAGAAAAAGGGCAAATCATCCAGGAAAAAATGTCCCAAGAAGAGTAAATTGGCATACTGATTTATCACATCTCCAAAAGGATAGAATTTCATAAATCTTTCCAAATGTTTGCTTCTGCTTTTCTCTACAGACACACAATGCAAATGGTCTTTTTGTGATCCCAGTCCAATTAAAAATTAAAGCTGGCTTTGGAGTTGGATTGTGGCCCTCTCCTTCCCTGAACCCAAGCATGCTTGTTAAAGTAAAATCCTAAATCTCTGTCTCATGTCAAAATAACCACCTGATATGGCATAGAAGAAAAACAACAATTTAGGGACTATTTTATTGCTACTAATTCATAATCTTTGATTTTATTTTGATTCTTTAAAACTTTTTTATAAGGTATGAATATTATCTCAAAATTTTAAGATTAATATGTATTTTAAAATTTTTGTCATGGTAGAGTATTAACTAATTCTAGAAAAAGGCTTCATCTAACTTCCTTTACATGATTTCAGATTTGAATCTCATCAGGCAACTAGGAATTAAGTTTTTGTACTCTGGATGTGCATAACAAGTATTAATCTTCTTTGAGATCTGCTGCATATGACATTTAAAATGTTTATGATGATTCCATATGACTATGATAATGCCACTAAGCTGACAAGCANCATATAAAGATCAGCTTGAGGAAACAAACTGCTCAGGACAGTCTTCAGGTGGCTAGCTGAGATGATCCAGCCTCAAAGACTACTCTAGCCAGGACTTGAGACAAGTCCTGCATTTTCCCATTACGAAGAGTCTGGACAAAAAATGATACAGCTACCTCTCCCAGTACTTAACAATTAACCCAAATTTTTTTTTCAGGATCCCCTAAAGATGCCATCATCCCTAGACAGTAAAGAAGTAAATTTAAGAACATAATGTCCACATTTCCAAGAGGTAGGGTGGGTGGTTTTTGGTCATTCAATGGGCTATGGATATGTGTCATTGTTTAGGGGGTTTGATTACAAGTTGTTATTGGTAATGGTCAGGAAAAATCTGAACAAAGGAGTTTAGATTGAGGATTCTTGTTTTGAAAAAAAAGGGGGGAATATAGAAATGATAGGATAAAAGGATTGGTTATTGAATCTACTCTGAAAAGAAAAAAAGAGGAATATAGATATGATAGGATAAAAGGATGGATTATTGAATCTGCTTTTAAAAGCAACTACTTATTTTAAATATTTTATATTTATATGAGTCTTTGTATATTGATACAAAGTTGAGATTATTTTTGTTAGAACCTACTGTACATACATTTCTACTCTTTTTCAAGGTATTGTACCTATACATTTCATTTAACAACGTAATGCAAATTTCTAGTCCTTGAAAGTTATTATTACAAACTAATTTAGGATAATAAGGAAATGCAGGCTAGTAATTAGTCACTTAATACAGTCGAACTTGTAGTCATATTAGGTATGTTTTCAAAGTCAAACAGAGATATATTTTAGATAGATAGGTCATCTTCAAGCACTTCAGAGATCTACAGAATATGATATTTATGATGTTTTAATAATATAGGTTCTTTTTTTATGACAAGGAGATATGTCTGCTCCTGGCAGCACCAATTTACTTAAGAGAAGATGATGGGCATTGATGAAAATCCACATAGAGTTTACTTTTTTGTGGCAAAAGTGTGCCACTGGGCAAGAAAATGTCTTTGTCTCAACTGCTGACAGTATGCTGTCCAAATGGGACAAGCAGGACACAAAAGGAGGGACTGCTGAACTTTGCCAAAACAAGGTAGAACAGCCCTTTAGAATATCCTTTTTCACAGAAAAGACTGTCAGCTAGGCCTATAGGCTGAAGATGAATGCTCCAATGTTATAGAGGAATCTTGGGTAACTGTCCAGGCAGCCAGCTGTTCCTGTCATTTCTCACATTTTTCAGAAGTTGCTTGTTTGCACTTTCTACTTACTCAGGTAATATTATTTCCTTCTTAGGGCTCTGATGGAGTTGAAGTCTATATAGTTATAGTTTTCCTTGTTACCAGATTCAGAAAAGAAATTCACTAAAGAGTTGTAAATTGTATAAGGTTGAGAGACATTGAAAGATAGTTTTGGTAATGCAAGTTAGAAAGTGAATCAGGTACAACCTTTTGGACTCACCAAGAGAAGATCAATAATGGATTATTTTCTCTGAATTTGTCAAATGTTTTTGGACTAAATATTGTTGATGTATTTATTGCCTATATGCATTGTATATAGTTATTGTACTTATTATATATAGTTTTCCTTATATTAGTTATAACATTCTTTTTGTATTTTAGACAAAAAGGAGAAATATGGTGGCATTTTGTTTGTGCTCCATCAAATAACGCTTCCCTAGAGATCAGAGTGTGGAGCTTGCCACTAGAGACCAAGCAGTAATGGCACACACCTTTAATCCTACCACTTGGGAGGAGCAAACAGGAAGTGATATGGTTGGGCAGAGAGAGGAAGTGATAAGGTAGGGTGGACACAGGAGCTCAGCCCTTTCAGTCTGATGATTTTTAGAGGTAAGTAGTCTTTCTAGTGGCTGGGATGTCTGCTCTGCTTTTCTGATCTTTCAGCTTTCACTCTGATATCTGACTCTGAGTTTTTATTATTAAAACCAATTAGAATTCATGCTACATTGTGACACTGTAAGAGGTGTGGTATTGTTGGAGTGGGTGTGGCTTCACTGGAGGAAGTTTGTCACTGTGGTGGTGGGCTTTGAGGTCTCTTATAGTCTAGCTATACCCAGTGACAGAGTTGCTTCTGCTGTCTTCAGAACAGGATGTAGAACTCTCAGCTCCTTCTCTAACACCATGTTTTCCTGTATGGCACCATGTCCCACCATGATAAAAATGGACTAAAACTCTGAAACTGTTAGCTAGCTCTAATTAAATGTTTTCCTTTATAAGAGTTGCCATGATCATGGTGTCTTTTCATAGCAATAAAACCCGAATTAAGACAAGTCTGAATTAATTTTACTTAGTGAGAAATAAAGGTTTCTCTGGAAGCTTATACTTGAGATTTTTATGAATTCTTACATGTTAAAACAGCAAATTCCATATGGACATACAGATATTATTTGTATCTGCCATAGACTAAATAGTTGTTGAAGGGGCTGGATGATAGTCCAGATGGAAAAAAAAAAAAAACAAAAAAACAAAAAAAACAACCTCTTGCTGCTCTTCCAGGTGACCAAGTTTGGTTCCCAGTGTTTGGTTCTCAGTACCCAAATTAGAAGGCTTACAACTACTTATAACTTCAGCTCCAGGAGATTTGTCATCCTCTTCTGGCCTCTGTGCCTCTGTGGACACCAAACTTCATACACACACACACACACACACACACACACACACACACATTCACCAAGGAAAATAAAAATGAATCTTTAAAAAAATGTTGAAAATATGGTGTGGTTATATAGAACTTAATGATAAATAGTACCAGAACAAAAGCTGCAGATGATTTCTACCAAATTCTGATTCATAAATGGAGCAGTTNGATGGGAAGAAAAGAATTAAAAAATGTACAGTCCTGCTGACTGTAATTTAAATTGACCAGTTGTTCCTTGTAGCATAAATTTAAATAGATTTGAAAAAAAAATCACTAAGATGATAGAAGCAGAAATTCACTATATTTTAAATACAGGAAATAAAAACAATAAACTCATCAAAGTGAGAGGAAATTCAATAGACAGAATGGCAAGATTTTTTTTCATTTCATTTTAACAAGATTTTATTCATTCATCATTGCATGTTATTATTTGTGTAGGTCAGTTATATAAAAATTTAATGGAGAAAAGCCATTTTCAGAAGCTAAATCAAAGTAGAGGGCCCTAGGAGGGCCTGTAGACAGGCAATTGACTTTCATTTGTTTATGTAAACCATTTGATTTTTTAAAGTCATTTTTCTGATCATTTTTTTTCTGTGTTTCCATGCAGAGAATTGTTCTTCCATGGTAGGATTCAAGGCTTATGTAGTTTGATTTCGAATTTTCTCTCAAAAGAATTTGGCTAATCTGGCTTAGGTAACTATTCTGGTCCAATCAACTGTGGTTAGTTCGTGGGAGATGTAGCCCAGAAAAACCAGGATGAATTTGTAGGATGGTTAGGTGGGATAACATTGAGGAAACTCTATCTGTTTGAGCCTTTCTGTAGAGCAGAGGCAATGATGTACAAATTTTGTTCCATAGGGTCACAATAAGTGATTGCAGAGACCTTTTTATNCTATCCACAAGGCTGCAAGCTTGGGTGATGTAGATGCAGTGAGGAGCTTCGTTGAACGGGGAATTTTTGTCATGGAACAAATAGATTGGAAGTACAGGCAACAGTGGGCCTGGGGCTGTGAGAGAGTGGATGGGTACCTTGGAGGGAGGCACAATAACTGGGGAGAAGGTCAGCTTCCTGTCTGAGGGGAGAAAAGAAGCATCTGTCATCAATCTTAGGATGCACATCTGAGAAGGGTGTCACACCCAACTGGTTCTCATTAACAGAGAAATAAATCAAATAGTGCTTCACATCCTGGACAATTCTCCTTGTAGAGAACTTACTGGCCTTTTCAAGTGTAACATGAATTGCTAAATGGTCTTATTAATAGAAAACCCAGAGCCAGATATGGGGGTAAAAGCTGAAAGATCGGAGAAACAGAACAAGCCAGCCACGTTCTTACCTCTACAAAATCCTCAGCCTCAAGAGCAAGACTTCCTGTTTGCTCATGCCTTATATACCTTTCTGTGTCCTGCCATCTTATTTCCTAGGAATAAAGGCATGTGTGCTTCCCAAACAAAAGCATGAGATCTCAAATGTTAGGATTAAAGGTGTGTGCCACTAAGCCTGGTTCTGTTCCCAGTGTGACCTTGAACTCAGAGAGATCTAGACTGATCTCTGTCTCCCCAGTGATAGGATTAAGGGTGTGTGCCACCAATGTCTGGCCTCTAAGTCTAATCTAGTGGCTAGCTCTGATCCCCAGATAACTTTTATTGGGGTGCACAATATATCACCATATTCAAGAGCTTCAACAAAGTTGTATAACACAGCTTTAGTGTATCCATTGGGAAAAAACCCATATCATACACATTGTAGAAACATGCATAAGAGAAATTTCTAGTATGTATCAATTTCCCACCTAAAAGGTTTTCTTTTTTTAAAGTTAAAGTTGATACTCACTATGTCAGTGTATTCCCATGTATCCATGTGTGCAAGAATGCACACTATTTGCTCAGAGAACTTACACGAGAGGATGGTTTGTGTTCCCATGTTTATTCACTTATTTCATATACTTTAGTTGTGGGTACCATGTTCGCTTCATAATTTTCTCTTACTTAGAGCCTCCTCTCTCCCTAGTTTAAACACTCTTGAAGGGTCATTAGGTGTTTTCTTGATAAGCCAAGCATTTTTATAATAAGAGTTGATAACGAGTCTTGGTTTTCCTACAAGAGTTAACTCCAGTGATATCTATCATAGCATATGGCTCACTGGCACCTTTGACAGTTTTCAAATCACTAACTTCATCTTGACTTCTCAATTTTGTCCCACATTTGGGTCACTACAGTTTCCCCATTCTTCCTAGGCAGATGCATGGGTTCCTACTCTTGCACTACTGCTCTGTCTTCAGGTTTCTTTGTATTGGTGCCCTAAGAGGAGGGGGTCCCATGAACAGTGCCCAGTTCCCACTAGTTCTCAATCATCAAGGCTGTGGCATCTGAAGCTGGGTGCTCCTTGACACATATGGTACTTTGTTCAGAAGGGTCTCAGCAGGGTGTCTTGACCCTGGCTCCAGGGTGGTCAACAGGAAGAATCTATATCCTAAAACACAGAAACAGCTCACATTGGGGAATATTGACTCCAGTGAAATTGTCTGCTCTTTGCATTAAGAGGCAGTATAATGATTTTTCTTCAGAAGAAAATCAAATTTTAAATGCAGGGTCCTTAAATGCTATCGGTGATTATAACTGCATGTGTAAGTTTTTTTTCCTTATTTTATTTTTTTTAATTAAAAGATTTTCTTATTTTACATACCAACCACAGAACCCCCTCTCCTCCCTCCTCCCACCCCCCAGCCTTGCTCCTCAACAAACCCACCCCCAAACCCACCTCCTCCCACACAAGGTCTCCCATGCAGAGTCCCCAGAGCCTGGTACTTTCA
>LZPO01055439.1:55352-67966 GCA_001675575.1 Neotoma lepida
ACAGACATACTTCCTCCCGGAAGGCTGTACCTCATAAATGTCCCAAACAGCACCACCATCAGGGACCAAGTGTTCACATATCTGAGCCAATGAGGGGATAGCTCTTATGCAAGCCACCATATGCTAAGTTATATAAAAGCAAAACATAAATGTCTACTGTATCATTATTTGAGANGATAAAAATCTGGAAACCATCTGAATCTATACATGAAGAATTATTAAACAACTATTGACAGACATACTAGAATCTGTTACTTAATCACCCAAAACAATGTTATATTTGTCCCTTAAAGACAGTGTGATAGAAGTATTAGAAAAATAAATCCATCTGGGATAATAGCAAACTCTTTAGATGGGGACATGTAAAGCCTATGCTTGGTTAAGAGAAGATGTCAATGGATTAAATAAAAAAAAAGGAGAAAAAGCCATTAATGTACAAAATAAAATGGATCAAGGAATGAAAAATAATGCTGTTGTGATTGTATTCCAACAATATTGTATAGTTCTATACATACAGATGTGAAGGATGATTACTGCAACATTAGCTGGTTTCTGAGAGGTGAACCTTCAGCTACATATTATTCTTTCCTTTACATGTTTCTGTTATATAATGAGCAAGTATTATTTTTATCAGAAGAACAACTGAAGATGTTTTTGAGCAGCTGAAAACCTTATTACAAAGGCCTGTTACTGTTTCTAGAAAACAATTCATACATATTAGCACAAACTGTACACATTTCCAGAGAAAGAGGCATGGGAGAGTTTAGGGAACACGGCATTTTAGCCAAAGTGTGCATTCTTTTTCTTTTCTGCACTCTGGATCTATCCAAACCTTGTCTCCTACCGAGGGATTCAGTGCAGAACTAAAATATGATGACTTACTTGGCAGCAGCAGAAAAAAAGCATTTACTCAAATGCAATAAAGATAAGCAATAAGTCTCGGTGATGCATAGAGTGTGTTCTCTGCTCGCCTGCTTGTTCTTTCTTCTCTCAGCAGAAGTTCAACTGAAAATAAGCTCAAACAGCAATTCACCAAATTAGCTAGTCACCTCACTTGTGACCAAATCACACCCTACAGAGAGATGCTGAACTCCAAGCTTTTGCATTTTGGAATATATGTCTGTTGAAAGGGCTTTTATGTAAACAAGTAAAAGGGTAGCCTGGTGTTTCTAGTTTGCTGGAAATATGATCAGAATAATATTTGTGCATGATATCTGCAGATAATTTCCAAGTTATCACTCACACATACCATCATCCCCCAAATGGCAGTGCAAAAATCAATATTTTGAGTTTTCTCTTTTCCAACCTCGAGGGAAGGTAAAATAATGTTGATTATAGAAGTAAAAAACAGAAAGAACTTTAGGAGGAAATGAAAAGAAAACAAACAGACAAAACAGTCTGTAAACATACACACACACGCACACACACACACACACACACATATAATACAACTTGATGGATGATATAATCAATCTTTTTCCTCACAGGGACTGAGCATTCTGTTTGGTTATGTGTTTATCTATGATTGAGGGTGGTTAATTGTGTAAACACCTCTAAACCAATCATTGTGCGGAGACCCAGGACCATAGCCAGAAATCTGTGGTTCTCTGACGCGTCAGCATAAAGCAAATACAAACCATTTGGAGGAAGAGGCAGTGTTATATAAACTAAATATGATGCTTTGNGTGATAAATGTCCCTCATAGACTCAGTTATTTAAATAATTGGTCGCCAGTTGGTGGCACTGTTTTGGGAGGTTATAGGACTTTTAAAATGTTCAGCCTTCCTGGAGAAAGCATGTCAGTGGGAGCAGGCTTTGAGAGATGGTCACCTTGTCGTATTCCCGTTACACTCTGCTTTCTGTATACAACTGAAGGTGTGATCTCTCAGGTTCCTGCTCCAGCCACCTATGGTCATGCNGTCCTGGTTATTANGGATTCTTTCTCGGGAATCATAATCCAAAAGAAACTTCTTCCATAAGTTGCCTTTGATCATTGTGAGTTATCATAGTAACAAAAAGTAACTAATACACCGAGTTACCAGGAAGATAGACAGCTCCCTAAAAAAGAACAATGCTAGGAAAACCCAGAATATGGGTGGCTCTTTGTGTTAAGAAAGCCTCAAGCACTGAAATTTTAGATGCTTCCCTAATAATTTTAAACTACTTATTTTGTTAAACTTGAATAGTATAAGCAATACATAAATATAAAAGAATTGACTTCCCTAATGTGGAAAATTATTAAGGCAACTCCACGTAGTTAACTNAAGGTTTATTTAGGGATTTAGGGCAACTTACAGTNAGTAAAGGGGTTGGTCACAGGGTCCAGGAGAGATGAGGTGCAGTCCAGCGGTGTTCTCTGGAGAACTCTGCTTAGTCCACCCTCCAACGTCCGTGATCCAGGAACCAAGAGCTCCGGCACGGACTGACTTTCTTTCTAACGGCTCCTCATTCTTAACGGCTTCTCTTTAGGCTCTGCCCCCCCCAGGGGGGGGGCGGTCCGAGGTAGGCGTGGCAGTTACCCGAAGCCTCTGTAAGGGTTATGCTTCCAGGTCACAGCTGGAACTGCTGCCCACTACACTTCCCCCTATGAGAACCTAAAGAATTTTGCTTCAATGCTTATTTGAAAATAATTTCCATGGGTATCTTAGTTATTTTTCTATTGTTGTGGCAAAACACTGAGACCAAGGAAACTTATAAAAGAAAGCATTTGATTTGGGACTCCAGGGGTTAGAGTCAATGACCATCATGTTGAGGAGAATGGCAGCAGGCAAACAGGCATGGCTCTGAAACTTATATCTTAATCCACAANCCTGAGGCAAAGAGAGCTATCTAGGAATGACATGGGCTTTTGAAGCCCCAAANCTCACCCATAATAACACACTTCCTCCAACATGACCACACCTCCTAATCCTTCCCAAACAGTTCCACCAACAGAAGACCACTAAGTATTCAAGCACATAAGCTTCTGGNGATCAGTCTCCTCAAACCACCACAAANGACAGCCCTTATTTGGGTTTTGTTGTTGGCCACTGATAGCATGGCCATCTACTTTCAGAAAAGTTGACAACTGGTTATTATAGCCACCACTTCTGTTTTTATGTTACTAAGAATAAGGANAACATTAACCTTTAGTCTTCACAATTGTTGATTAGTATTGTCCTAAGGAATTTATCACCATGAAAATCCAAATANGGTCTTTCTTTTAGTAAANTTACTCTCACAATTAGAATAGGTATCCTTTCTAGGTCACAAGCCACCTTTCAGATTGTATTAGTTAGCTGCCAGTTTCTAGCAAATTCTCAGAAATTCAACAATTTAAGACAACATGCGTTTTTTCTCATGGTTGTGAAGCTCAACCAACCAAATAGGTAGCCTAGGACTGAAGTTCTCTGACCTGGGTCTCTGAGCCTTAAATCAAAGTGTCATCTGGCTTGCCTGCTATGGGGAGCCTCTGGGTAGGAATTCATTGCCAGCCTAATGAAGATTGCTGGCCAAACCCAGTNCTTGTGGTTTTCAGACTGAAGTCTCTATTTCTTTGCTGGCTTCAGCAAGGAGCTACTCTAGGTCCTGAGACTGTGCCACACTCTTTTGTATGTGGTTCTCTCTATCACAGAGCCAGCAATAGTTCAATGAATCCTTTTCAATGTTACAAATCTCTCTGACCCACTTTTATGCCACTATTTGCTGAAAATGCTGCTATGACTGCATGAGGATTACCAAGATTAACTACCCTTCCGAAGGTCAGCTCTACCATGTGACTATAGTGTCATCTGGGCGGCGCTGCTTTATTAACTCACAGTTTTCAGAGATCAAGGCAGGACATATTAAATGATTTCAATTGTAGTTTCCTCTGTTAGTTAAATATCAGTAAAATAATCTATAGCTATTTTTTAAGGTAGGACATGTTTGGGGACTATTTTAAAAATGTGCAGGATTATTTTAGAAATTCTGCCTACCACCTGCTCACTTCTATTCCCACCGGCCAACATTTATTCAGGGCTTGTTGGTGCCTTCCAGGTGCTCTGCTGTGTGTCTTATATGGATTATTTATTTAGCATTGGCAATATCTCTTTGAGGTGGGTACTATTGTCAACTCCACTTTTGAATAAGGAATCAGGTTTAGAGCCATTAACTCCCTTGTCAAAGGGTCCAGGGTACAAGTGGTGGTGTCAGGGAGCAAGTTTTATTCTTGGCTACTCCCTAGATTTTCATTAATCTTGCCCATCAAAAGGAAACTTCCACAATATCAGACTAAACTTACCTAGAGAAATCAAAACTTCAGACATTTTACTTCCTTAACATTTATGTTACTGGCTTTAGTAACATTTCGTATGGACAAATAAAATAGGCTCTCTGCATGTCATGAAAGGTTTAAATGTACTGTAATTTTCAAGAATAAGCAAAATCTGCCGCACTTTAAATGCAAAGGAGCAGCTACTAGCAATTTCATGAGGTAGATTTTAAACTATGCTTCTCATAAATACCTTTACCGCAACAGAGCTACTAATGTGTACAGAGTATTTGTGCATGTGTTATTAAAGATCTCCTGTTTGACCTAGGAGCAGAGCCTCTAATGAAAGAGCACTCAGAGATCTGAGTGGATGAATTAGCAAAAAAGCATCATTGTCTTTTGAGGCTTCGGTAGCAAAATGTGGCCATCTTTACCCTACCACTCACACCCTTGGCAGGCGGCCCCGTGCATGTGCCAACCTGTCAGCCAGAGCCTGAGGCCCATTTGAGCTCTGAACCTTCTCAAAGCCCCACCTTGCAAGCAACATTCATTTTCAAAACTTAGACACATGATGCAATCTCTTCCTGTGGGCCTAAGTTGCTGGCTTTTGCAGGATCAAATATCCAACAGGTGACTTCCATTAGATCAAATACTGAGGGGACTGGTCCAAGACACCAAAGAAAAGATATGACAAACACAGTGTCCCTAATGCAATCAATTTAGGGAGGTGGTTATGCTAGGTCTTTGGTTAGACTGTACATCAATTCTTTCTATTTTATGATTTAAGCATAGAAACACAGATTGGTCAGGGGTGGAGTCAGAAGAATAATCTTTTGGTTATTTCTAAACTACCCTGCTTACATTTTATGACCAGGTCTAAGAACCAAAACCCAAAAGAGAGGAATAAAAATTCACTGTGTGTACAAGTGAACCATTATAAACGCTGCCATTCAAAAGTTGGCTGATTCGTAACATTTAATGTGGAATTTATGAATTCCTATAAACCATTTATGTTTCACTTAGCGCCCATTTGAGCACCGAACATTTGTTTTAATGCAGCATATTAGTGTCAGAACTTTCAAAGCAGGAGGCTAAATTACTCATTGTCTTGAAAGAAAACAACCCTTGTTTTCACTTTTACAGCATGAGACAGCAATGAGAAAAATCTAACTTTAAAAAGTCCTTGCCTTAGAAAAGGCATCTCNTGTCTGTAACACTCACAGTTGGTGATTTGGTATACACTGTTTGCTTCTAATCTTAACTTCACTGTAAGACTTCGACATTTACAATATGAGTCTCTAGGGTCCCGGGTCAAAGTCTAGGCTAACAGATTGGTAGTGCTATCCATGGGGCAGCAATAAAANCTCAATGCCTTGTCATAACATCCAGTACTAACACCTATTTAAAGGCCTGATATCTTTATTTGAGCTAAAACTCTTTCCAAAATAACCTTTTAGTGACGCAGATATTTCCAATTTGATTTTAAAAGTCTATTTATTTTATAATTGCACTTTAGAAACAAGGAGTTCATTAGTTTCTATTGATTGTTTTAAATGCCACAGTACCCTTCACAGATGACACCCTCTACCTGACTAGCAAATTATGAACAATACCAGAATATCAGGAAACAATGCCAATATCCAGTCACTTAAATAGAAGGTATCTAACATATTATCTTATGGTTAAAATTACAAAGTTGATTACTCATAAAATTTTAGTTGAGAAGGACTTGTATCTTGCACTTGACCAGCAAAACAATCTATTTCTAATGATCTACATTTTCAACCAATCCAAAGAAGCCATGTATATCACAAGTGATGATCAGCCCATTGTTAGATTAATCTCTTACATTTATTCAGATGTGGTAGGTATTCAGTAAACATTGCTTTCTCAGAAGACTGCTGCAAAAATGCTGCCAACTAAGCACCATCAGGGAAAGTCTCATAGACCCTTGTTTCCGAAGAGGAAATGAAGTAGAACAATCTCTTATATGAGCATTCCATTTGAATAAAATGTTTGATCTTTCAATTGGTTTCTTGNCAACTAACTAAAAATGGAGTTTGCTAATGTGTAGAGGACACATATCCTGATTAAAAACCACTGAACTCATCATCATGTACCTGAACTGACTCAACCAAATGGTGACTATCCAATGTATACTATCTATATTGGGTATTTGGTGCACAATATGCGTTACATTTTTTTTTGCTAAGGTTTTAAGAGTAGAAGGTAGTGGGAAGACAGCATAATAGAACTTTCATTTTCCTCATCTTGGCTGTGAAATTTTTTTCCCCTTGCTTATATGCAAGAGNTGTTTGTGGTAAGTTTTGGTTTGGTTTGGACTGGTAGACCACTAAGAAGATAAATGAGAGATGTAACTATGCAGGNCAACTGGAATATACTAATAGAATCATGGTAACTCAAGAGCTAATAGTACAAGTCCTATAGTTCTGAATCCATTGATAACTTAAACTATCGCCCATCTTTAGTTTTGTGAACTTGGGTTCATGAAGCAATATACAAGGTTGTCAAAACTCTTATGGGTATACTTTTATGTTGTCTTTCAGAATTGTTGGCAAAATCTGTATGTTTGTCTCTTTTGTGACATAAAGTTTAAGTGTATTATAGAAATAAGCTGGTATGAACCTCTCAGGGAAGAAAAAAAATGTGAAGTTGGGCTGTGACTTAGGAAGTTATCAAGTAATAAATACTGAAGCTAATTACTGAACACCGTGTTTCAAACTTCATAGAAAGATATTTTNAAATAGAAAATGTATATTGAATAGAAAATGTAGATTTAGTAGATAGCTGTTTTCTTTAATAGAGAGAGTATGTTGAACACCAAAATAGAGATGTTACCAACATCTCCATTATGGATGCTATCAAAATTATTGAAAAATTGATTCAGATAATATGTGGTAAATTTGATAGTATTAAAGAATGGATTTCCAAAAACAAATACAACTTCCATTTTGAAGCCAAGTCATATTTTCAAGAAAGATTCTATTACCTTCTTCTTTAATATGTGTCACAGAAGTGACAAGATATTAAAACCAAAGAGAATCCTGTACTGAAAATATGTAGTAGTTTTACATGTATGTTTGATTTGGTTTTGAAAGTTAAGTCCAAAACTAACAAATTATTTGAATGTTGGTCCAAGAATAAAGGCATAAAAAATGTAACTTGTTACCAGACTGCCTATTTTTGTTGTTGTTTGTTTAGCTTGACTTTTATTTTTGTGTTTGTTTTGTTTTGTCAAACAGGGTCTCATGTAACCCATGTTGGCTTGAATTCATTATGAAGCCAAGCATGGCCTTGAGATTCTGATCTTCCTGCCCACCACCCCTCAGGTGGTGAGATCAAAATACTTCACTAAAAAGCCTGGTTTCTGCTTAGTTTGATGCAGTTGGAATGTTGCAAAATATTTGNTTACACTGTATGAAGATGTGTCACTGTGATTGGTTTAATAAAGAGCCAAATAGCCAATAGCTAGTCAGGGGGGAGTAGGTGGGACTTCTGGGGAAAGAGAAGAAGTGGGAGGGAAGGAGAATTTAGGTGTGTAGGAGTTGCCAGACAGACACGGAGGAAGCAGGATGGGCAGACAGAGTAAAGGTAACTGAGCCACATAAAAGAACATGGATTAAAAGATATGGGTTAATTTAAGTTATAAAAAGTAGTTAGGAACAAGCCTAAGGTAAGGCCAAGCTTTCATAATAACAAGAAGTCTCTGTGTCATTATTTGGGAGCTGAGAAAGCTTAAAAAAAAGTTCCAAACATACAAACACAGAGCCAGATGCAACTTCCTATTCCCACAATCTCTCAGGCAGGCTAAGGTATAGAGAGATGCAGCTCACAGTAACTGCCTGTGGGCTTGAGCCATCTAGCACCATATGTAGAGCTCCATGGCTGGATCACCTGTGCTACTTGTCTTCATTGGTGTCTGGTCCTTTTGTTCTGAAAGCACACACAGTTTTAAAAGTAACCTATATATCTGCATTAACACAAGTATACTTGAAACAAATTAATTTAATATTTCAAACTGGAGTGAGGAGGTTTGCACATCATCTAAGATGAAGAATGAAGAAGAGGAACGTGGTCTATTCTTTTCTATATAATCTGTTGTACAATGGGCCAATGCATGGCAATCAATACAAATGAGTCTTCCAAATGGAAAGTGTCAAGTAAGATGTGAAATTCAAGATGTCATTTGTTATTTGAAAAGGGAAAAAAGAGGTCTAGCAAAATCTAATCAGCAAATTTTTAATTTGTTGTGAATATGTAACTATGCAAAGATGTGTTGCATTTGTTTAAGTATGTAAAGATGTGTTGTATTTGTTTAACTATGTAAAGATTGCTGCATTTGTTAAATTATGTAAAGATGTGTTGCTATTTTCCCTTGCCTGCCTAAGGCACCTGATTGGTCTAATAAAAAGCTGAATGGCCAATAGTGAGTAAAGAGATATAGGCAGAACTTCTGGGCAGGAAGAATAGGTAAGAGGAGGAATTTAGGCTTAGGGAAGAAAGAAAAAAGAGATACCAGGGAGACACTAGGGAAACACCAGGGGCCAGCCAGCCAGATACAGAGGAAGTAGGAAGGTAGGACATACAGAATGAAAGAGAGGTAAAAAGGCCCAAGGCAAAACACAGATGAATAGAAACAGGCTGAATTAAGTTAAAAGAGCTAGTGGGCCAAGCCTAAGCTAAGGCCAAGCATTCATAATTAATAATAAGTCTCCATGTCTTTATTTGGGACCTGGTTGGCAGCCCAAAGAAAATTCCAACTATATTAATTATTTTCTAATTCACAGTGCTGTTCTCCAAAGTTAGCTTTTCTCCATATCTAATGTTGTCTAGAGAGATGATTCAAGTCACAAAAAATAAAAATATTGTATGATTTTCACATACAAACTCAAACTTCCACAAAATGNTCAATCTATGATATTAATGAGCATGTAGGTGGCATCCATTGTTATTTAACTTCTAGAGACTAAACTACTAGTAAAATAAAAATCAACTCTTCTTACATCAGAATGTACTTTAGAAATATTGAGTGATGCCCTTGGCTTGCTATAGCTTCCTCTCGCCCTCCAGAGCTGTTTGGCATCTGGTTTTTGCTACTGCATGTGTCCTCACTATGTTCCTCTGAACTAATTTTGTGAAAGAGGCTGGAATCTTACACTCGTCTCTTTGCATAGTTGTTTCCAGAACACACATTAGCATTGCAAAGTTTAGCAAGTCCAGATGTCTTCTGTGCTTTTCAACTGACTTATACTTTAAGGATTGGAAAGCTTTCAGAAATGAGTTGTCAGGCTCCTGTCTCAATCTCTCCTTTTCTGGCATGTGATGGAGGGGTGGGGATGCTGATGGAGATTAGATAGCCACTACCTCTGTTTAAAACTATCATCTCTGCTCTACTTCAGGCACTCATGTTTGCTTATGACTTTAACCAGTAAATCAGATTCTTCCTTCCCATGGGGATGCCTGAACATCTTAGCATCCCTTTAAACTCAGAATTGGTAGAGATCTGAGCAAAAGGAGAATAGAGAAGTGTGTGTGTGTGTGTGTGTGTGTGTGTGTGTGTGTGTGTGTGAGAGAGAGAGAGAAAGAGACAGAGACAAAGAGAGACAGACACACAGAGAGAGACAGGCAGAGACAGAGACAGAGATGAGAAAGAGACAGAGGCAGAGACACACAGAAAGACAGAGAGACAGAAAAAACATGTGCATGTATGCCACAATAGGGGTGTTTACATCTAGTAAAGAAATATAGTGAGCAATGATAATGTAGGTTTCATGAGATAGAAGAACCAAAAACAAAAATTGGTGTAAGAATGTGAATGATCAGTTGTCTCTTTGATATTCTTACTAGACCTGGCCACAACAAGAGCAACGAAAGCCACTGAAAACCAGACTTGCTAGTACTTGCTAGTACTTTTCCATGTAATGTCCTCATTATCCGAATTTGCTCTAAGAAGCTTGGTTGAGGAACTACCTCAGAGAATAGACAACACGGAGGCTTCATTTTACCAATGTTAGATAGAACTGATGAAGTACTGAAAAGATGGAGATAATCATGCAGACACGTGTGATTAGTTTTAAATGAACTTTCATGCACTGTGAGAATTAATATTTAACCCTTTGTGGCTCTAAACAGCTGTAAGATTATGATGGACTTACTATTTATAGACTGACTTTCCTCCTGATCTCGTTTCCTTATTCTCACTAAAATTTGTCAGATGTGACTTGGAGAAATGTTTCCCCAGTGCTGTGTTCTTCTCAGTCATCACTTCAGCAAATATTGCCTAGGCTTTTAGGTGCTTTGGGGAACAGATCGAGTGCTAAAAATTCAGGGTTGGTCACAGAACGGTGCCTTTTAAATAGATGTGGTATGAGGAAGCCAGTTCATACACTTCTGCTGTGGCTATGGTATTAGCTAAGAGCAAATGTGATAGGTTCAAAGAAGAGCTGAAAGTGTTGTGAAAATATGTGATAATAGGAAACAAAGTCTAAGGAGCCAATGAAGACTTGGATGAGAAGGGTCAAAGGGCAGAGTAAGGCACTGATGGCCCCAGCAGAAGGGAACCCCCTGATGCCTTTTTCATCCTGCTGATTTTGAAGTAACTATAGGTTTACAGAAAGTGATAACAACAGTTCATAGAACTGCCCTTCAGTCCCCCNGAATGGTGGCATTCTATATGGCTATAGTACAATGTCAAAACAAGAAAGCAGATATTATAATACAGTGATTGGATCAGCGTTCTTACCTCACTTTCAATGTGCCTTTCATATGTATTCAGTGTGTGTGTGTGTGTGTGTGTGTGTGTGTGTGTTGTGTATATGACAATTCCATGTAATTTAACTCCATGCAAATATTCATGAGACCACCACTGCAATCAGGTATATAACTACCCCAATACCACAAAATATCTCCTTCATGCTTAGTATAGAGCCACACTAACCAACATTCCTGCTCCTATCCCCAGGTAACCACTAATGTGTTCCCTGTCTCCTCAGTTTTACAATTTCTAGAACATTGTGTAAATGGAATCATACAGTGTGTGACCTTCTGACAATCATAGTTATGACTAAGCATAAGACACTTGAAATCCATCTAAGGTATTATACATTATCAATAGTTTGTTCTTTTTCACTATTGGGATATTCCACCCTATAGATACATCATCTATATTCACTATATAGTCTACCTTATAGACACAGAGATGAACCACTCATCCACTGAAGAATATCCCAGTTACTTTCAGCTTGGGGCCGTTAGAAATGAAGTTGAGATGATTCATTGTCTAGTCNATGTATTTTAAGGAATGAGACAAAAGGCAGTTCTTGCTCACAACATGATTTCTATTGGAGTCTTAATTATACAAAGCCACAAACCACCTTTTGGGTATTGAGTATGGAGGTACGAAAAGGACAGAATAACTAAATGAGAGGAAACTGAATGTAAACACAGAGTGTTTTAAGGATGCTGACTTTTTGGTGTTCTATCAGAAATCCAGATGGATNCTTTTTATTTTCCATTTTTTAATCTTACTGTTTGCACATAATGTGATGGTCAGATATGGATACTAGTTTACAGATGGATTGGGCTACTTTTTACTTGCAATCGCTCATTAAAACATAATTCTAAAAACGGGCTTACAAAAACTTTTCTTCCCTCTGTTCACTTAGGGAAAAACTTACATTTAGCATATGAATTTATGAAAATCATCAAAATGAAAGCTATAAGCTTATCTTCTGAAACCAAAGGAAAGCTTTGCCTCCTGTAAAGAATACAGAAAAACAAATTGAGATCCTCTGTGTGTGTGTGTGTGTGTGTGTGTGTGTGTGTGTGTGTGTGTGTTCTATCAACAGGCATCTCTTAATTGGTTAGGAGAAATGGGACCATGTCAAAGGTCTACCACCACACACAGGAAGAGGGGAAAATCACCTAGAATNTTTTAATATTGAGTCACCTCCTCCATTTTAACCCAACAGAGCAAAGGAATTGTTCTTCGAATGTCTAATGCTCCTTCGAATCTTGTGGAATTCTGCCTATGTTTTGACGATTCTAGGATACCACCTCTCTGGCTTGAATCTTACTAATCTTTCAGCATAGAGTCGGGNGCTTCTTCTTCCACCAAAGCTACTGTCACATTGTTACCTTCCTTCTCTGATGTCCTGTTAGAGGACTAAGATCACATAGCCTAAAACTTCATGGACGACAAGTTGCTAAACACGTTAGNAATAGATGCTAAATAAAATTTAATAATGTAAATATAAAAGTAAAATAACAAAATTTAGTATTTGGAAAAGAGGGTGAGGCTAGTAGTATAATGGAAAAAAAGAAAAACAAAACAATACCATTGCCCAATCAGCCTCTTTCCAAA
>LZPO01055440.1:0-24773 GCA_001675575.1 Neotoma lepida
TGAATTCCCCCTTTTTTCCTGAAAAATTTCCATGTACTATATTTTGGTCTTATTATTTCTCCTCCCCTGACTACTCCCAGATCCTACTTCCCTAGCCCACAGAATTTCATGCTTTCTCAAAACAAAAACAAAAAACTAGAAACAAACTAAAAACCAAAAACATAAAAAATGCCCCCTCAAAAACAAAACGAAACAACAACAAAAAACTAACAACAACAAAAAGCTGACAAGGAAACATGGTATTCATTTTGTGTTGGCTAAATACTCCTAGGCATGATCTTACCTTGGAGTGTGGTTGGTATACCCAGTGACACTCCACTAAAGAAATTGTTTCCCTTTCCCAGAAGGTATCAATTGCCAATGGGTACTTAGTCAGAAATGAACCTTTGTGTCCATGCTCCCTTCTCAGCACTGGAATTTTGTCTGCTTTGAGCCTGTGTAGTTCTTACGTGTGCTTTGTCTGGAAGACATCAGCTCTGGCTCTTTAGGATCCTTGTGCCACCTCTTCTACATCTATCTCTGAGCCTTAAGACATCCCAATTAAGGCTGAGTATTCCAAAGTCTCTCGCTTTCTGAACATTGTCTAACTGTAGGTCTCTGTGTTAACTTCCATCTACTGCAAGAAAAAGCTTCTCCAATGAAGGTTGACTAAGGCACTGATCTGTGGACATATCAATATGTCATTAGGAGTCATTTAATTGTTATGTTCCTTTAGTAGAGTAATAATAGTAGGCTTTCTCTTAGGGCCCATGANCTGTCTTAGGTATGAGTTTCATCTCATGGCATGGGCCTTTAAAAACGTGGTTTGTTACTCCCATGACATTTGCATTTGTGCCACTATTGCACCAGTATATCCTACAGACAAGTCACTGTTGGAAGTCACAGAGTTTGTAACTGGGTAATATTGGTGATCACTTTTCTCCTCCAATAACATTCAGAGTACCTTCCAGAATCATGAATGCTAGTCACTAGAGCTAGCTTTCAGTCAAAGGGAAATAGTTATATAACAGTAAGCTGTACAAGGTATCTTGAACATGAAGCATTGATCCACAACACATTCAATGCTCAAAAAATATCAGGGTGTTAGTATGAGACTCTTACTATCTTATTTTTAAATTGTGGCAATGAATAGATATTAGGTATGAAGGTAAGAAAAAGATATATAGTGTAAATTTGTTAAAGAAATGTTGGAAAATAGGTCACATGACTCCGGAATACTTTGTCTCATTGTAAGGATAGAAAACAATTGAAAAAAGACAAAACGTAATCAAGACAACGATTTGGGCAGACCCAGACTTTCATATGCATACCATTCCCCTTCAAAGGCATATTTCCAGTAGGGTTGTTTCTTTCATCTCAGTGAGAGAGGTGGTTCCATGGAACTACCTGGTTTTAAAGAAAAGTGTCCCCTGTAGTCAGGAATGATTGGGCCCTACCGCCAGGGTGTGGTTGAAAGAGGTAAGATAACCTGTTTTGGACTTCTCCTGCGTTTGGCATATATTCCCTAAGGATCACATGCAAGATAGTTTGAGAGAAAGAACTACATAGGGATTTTGTATCCCATTTACTAGATAAACAGAAAGAATTTGTTATCAACAAGAGTAGGGAAATGTAAGATTTAGAGGTGTTTTGGAAAGACTTAGAAGCATTTCATGGAGGTGAAGCATCAGCCAAGTCAAAGGAATTCCATAAACTAGAACTCCATTAGTGAGGGCATTGATGAGCCATATATTCATGTAATTATACAAGATTATATGTGGGCAAAGAACTTAAAGCCTTATAGTATATTTTATCATTATGCTGAAAACACAGTTCTTGTCAGTTTTCATGATATTAATTCATTTCAGTCTTTGAAGAATGCACTAATCAAATCACTGGCGCATGATTCTCCATTATTTCCTGAAGGCTACGCTCTCGACTCAGAGAGCCAACCCAAGCTAGTCTCTATCATTTAATATTTACCATACAAATATTGTGAGGTTAAGTGATATTATAAATGTGAAACCTTTCTTAAATTTGGCTCAGAAATGGTGTTTATCTTGGGATGCTGAAGTGTCTCAGTGGGTAAATGCACCTGCTGCCAAACTCAGTCTGAGTTCAGTCCATGAGACACATAGTATAAAGAGAGAATTGATTCCCACAAGTTATCCTCTGACTTTCATATGCATGAAAATTATTAATATTCCTTGATAAGGTAGCCCACTCTGCTAGTGTACTGACAGTTATGTTCTTTGGAAGTGAATGGATGCAATTCTAGGTTCAGAAGTAACATCTAGAGAGAATATCACTCTAACTCTACCAACACTGAAATGTTTGATGCACTTTAGAGGTGATACGATTAAATAAACCTTAGAGTTTGTTGTAGCCCATAGCCAGACCCTATTGTTCATTTCACAAATGTAAGAATTCTTAGAGATTCTGACTGGGTCTTTGAAAGAGATATTATATTTCTCCTACAGGTTAAATTCAGCTCATCACCATTAGCAGCTTTATAGTTGGTTTCATTTTTTTCCCTCCTTAAAAGCACTCAGCTCCTGGAAGTGCCACCAAACTTTTCAAAGTAACTTACATGCCTAAATTTATCTCCTTGTGACCTAAATCTCGGAGGAATTTCTGGAAGTGCAGAAACCAGCTCTGGCTTTGGCCACTCGAACATAATATAAAAATATCAAGGTATGCCTGCCCCCCTTGACCACATCTCTGCTCTTTTTTCTGTGCCACTCCCAAGAATTCATAAACGTGTTGCCATTATCATGTTAACCACCTGGATTGTGAAAGCCACTAGGATTATGAAAGCATCTTGAGATATCAAGGTTTTCCCTCCCAGTGAGATTTGTGTTTTTGGTTTGGGTGTACATTCTTAGCAAGAAAGATTAAAATGAAAAAAAAAAGAAATATTCATGAGAATCATTATAAAAGGATTAAGCTATAAAGGGTTTCATGAGAAAATTGGAATTTTACCAAATTTTTCTCTATTATAGTTTCACCAGCTGATAGGAGGTGGAAATATTTTGACGTGAAGTAGGTCCTTCAACTGTATCCTGACAGAATAAATTGTTATTCTTCATGGAAGCAATGAAAGGACTATTTTGATTTGAAACTTTCCTGATAAAAATAGAAAGCGCTGAATTTCATGCTTGCAGTTTAAATGTGAAATGTCCCTCATGCTCATGTGTTCTATACACTCCCAGTTAGAGATACCATTTTTAAAGTTGTAAAACCTTTGGGAGCTGGAATATTGGTAGATGGTAGAAGTGAATCACTTGGAATGGAATTTCAGGCTTGATAGTCTGGATCCAGTTTCTGTTTTCTGACTTCAGACACAAGTGACCAGACTCCTCAAGCTCTTGCTGCCATGCCTTCCCCACTATGATGCACAGTATCTCTTCTCAAACTGTCAGCCAAAATAAACTGGTTTCCCTTACGTTACTTTTTGCCAGATCACAGAAATGAGAGAAGTTACTAACACAATGTTCCCTTATAGTACTTTGTTTATAAGAACAATAGATAGCATCAAAGTGTATCATTCTGTTCAGGTTTCAAGGGCTCATAGCATGTTTCTGTTGACATGAGTTTATTCTATATCACAAAGCTGAATTTCTTTAAATGGCAAAAATAAAGACATTTCTACTTGATGAAGGTGAAGCTAAAATGGATGTCACTGGAGATGCACATGAGCTTCATTGTGTGCTTTGAATTAATAGATATAACACGATGACAGGAAGTTTTAGGCAGGAAGTTTGAGTAATGACATGAGGCAATCTACTATATACCTGCTATAAAATATTAAAACTAATTAAAAAGAGGTATACTAAGATTTATTTTTAGTACATTATTTAAAGTTGCTTTATTTGTCAGTGCTGTATTTATCACAATAGCTTTCTGAAAGAACACATTTTTGAATCTTTTGGTCAAATACCATTAGTAGAGTATTTTTCTAACTGGATCATAAGATATTTAGTAATTATATTCTTTTGAAAATTACATTTATTTGTTTATTTTCTGAGAGACATGTGTGCCACAGCATGCAGGTGCAGGTCAAAGGACAACTTGTGGNCTGTCTTAGGTATGAGTTTCATCTCATGGCATGGGCCTTTAAAAACGTGGTTTGTTACTCCCATGACATTTGCATTTGTGCCACTATTGCACCAGTATATCCTACAGACAAGTCACTGTTGGAAGTCACAGAGTTTGTAACTGGGTAATATTGGTGATCACTTTTCTCCTCCAATAACATTCAGAGTACCTTCCAGAATCATGAATGCTAGTCACTAGAGCTAGCTTTCAGTCAAAGGGAAATAGTTATATAACAGTAAGCTGTACAAGGTATCTTGAACATGAAGCATTGATCCACAACACATTCAATGCTCAAAAAATATCAGGGTGTTAGTATGAGACTCTTACTATCTTATTTTTAAATTGTGGCAATGAATAGATATTAGGTATGAAGGTAAGAAAAAGATATATAGTGTAAATTTGTTAAAGAAATGTTGGAAAATAGGTCACATGACTCCGGAATACTTTGTCTCATTGTAAGGATAGAAAACAATTGAAAAAAGACAAAACGTAATCAAGACAACGATTTGGGCAGACCCAGACTTTCATATGCATACCATTCCCCTTCAAAGGCATATTTCCAGTAGGGTTGTTTCTTTCATCTCAGTGAGAGAGGTGGTTCCATGGAACTACCTGGTTTTAAAGAAAAGTGTCCCCTGTAGTCAGGAATGATTGGGCCCTACCGCCAGGGTGTGGTTGAAAGAGGTAAGATAACCTGTTTTGGACTTCTCCTGCGTTTGGCATATATTCCCTAAGGATCACATGCAAGATAGTTTGAGAGAAAGAACTACATAGGGATTTTGTATCCCATTTACTAGATAAACAGAAAGAATTTGTTATCAACAAGAGTAGGGAAATGTAAGATTTAGAGGTGTTTTGGAAAGACTTAGAAGCATTTCATGGAGGTGAAGCATCAGCCAAGTCAAAGGAATTCCATAAACTAGAACTCCATTAGTGAGGGCATTGATGAGCCATATATTCATGTAATTATACAAGATTATATGTGGGCAAAGAACTTAAAGCCTTATAGTATATTTTATCATTATGCTGAAAACACAGTTCTTGTCAGTTTTCATGATATTAATTCATTTCAGTCTTTGAAGAATGCACTAATCAAATCACTGGCGCATGATTCTCCATTATTTCCTGAAGGCTACGCTCTCGACTCAGAGAGCCAACCCAAGCTAGTCTCTATCATTTAATATTTACCATACAAATATTGTGAGGTTAAGTGATATTATAAATGTGAAACCTTTCTTAAATTTGGCTCAGAAATGGTGTTTATCTTGGGATGCTGAAGTGTCTCAGTGGGTAAATGCACCTGCTGCCAAACTCAGTCTGAGTTCAGTCCATGAGACACATAGTATAAAGAGAGAATTGATTCCCACAAGTTATCCTCTGACTTTCATATGCATGAAAATTATTAATATTCCTTGATAAGGTAGCCCACTCTGCTAGTGTACTGACAGTTATGTTCTTTGGAAGTGAATGGATGCAATTCTAGGTTCAGAAGTAACATCTAGAGAGAATATCACTCTAACTCTACCAACACTGAAATGTTTGATGCACTTTAGAGGTGATACGATTAAATAAACCTTAGAGTTTGTTGTAGCCCATAGCCAGACCCTATTGTTCATTTCACAAATGTAAGAATTCTTAGAGATTCTGACTGGGTCTTTGAAAGAGATATTATATTTCTCCTACAGGTTAAATTCAGCTCATCACCATTAGCAGCTTTATAGTTGGTTTCATTTTTTTCCCTCCTTAAAAGCACTCAGCTCCTGGAAGTGCCACCAAACTTTTCAAAGTAACTTACATGCCTAAATTTATCTCCTTGTGACCTAAATCTCGGAGGAATTTCTGGAAGTGCAGAAACCAGCTCTGGCTTTGGCCACTCGAACATAATATAAAAATATCAAGGTATGCCTGCCCCCCTTGACCACATCTCTGCTCTTTTTTCTGTGCCACTCCCAAGAATTCATAAACGTGTTGCCATTATCATGTTAACCACCTGGATTGTGAAAGCCACTAGGATTATGAAAGCATCTTGAGATATCAAGGTTTTCCCTCCCAGTGAGATTTGTGTTTTTGGTTTGGGTGTACATTCTTAGCAAGAAAGATTAAAATGAAAAAAAAAAGAAATATTCATGAGAATCATTATAAAAGGATTAAGCTATAAAGGGTTTCATGAGAAAATTGGAATTTTACCAAATTTTTCTCTATTATAGTTTCACCAGCTGATAGGAGGTGGAAATATTTTGACGTGAAGTAGGTCCTTCAACTGTATCCTGACAGAATAAATTGTTATTCTTCATGGAAGCAATGAAAGGACTATTTTGATTTGAAACTTTCCTGATAAAAATAGAAAGAGCTGAATTTCATGCTTGCAGTTTAAATGTGAAATGTCCCTCATGCTCATGTGTTCTATACACTCCCAGTTAGAGATACCATTTTTAAAGTTGTAAAACCTTTGGGAGCTGGAATATTGGTAGATGGTAGAAGTGAATCACTTGGAATGGAATTTCAGGCTTGATAGTCTGGATCCAGTTTCTGTTTTCTGACTTCAGACACAAGTGACCAGACTCCTCAAGCTCTTGCTGCCATGCCTTCCCCACTATGATGCACAGTATCTCTTCTCAAACTGTCAGCCAAAATAAACTGGTTTCCCTTACGTTACTTTTTGCCAGATCACAGAAATGAGAGAAGTTACTAACACAATGTTCCCTTATAGTACTTTGTTTATAAGAACAATAGATAGCATCAAAGTGTATCATTCTGTTCAGGTTTCAAGGGCTCATAGCATGTTTCTGTTGACATGAGTTTATTCTATATCACAAAGCTGAATTTCTTTAAATGGCAAAAATAAAGACATTTCTACTTGATGAAGGTGAAGCTAAAATGGATGTCACTGGAGATGCACATGAGCTTCATTGTGTGCTTTGAATTAATAGATATAACACGATGACAGGAAGTTTTAGGCAGGAAGTTTGAGTAATGACATGAGGCAATCTACTATATACCTGCTATAAAATATTAAAACTAATTAAAAAGAGGTATACTAAGATTTATTTTTAGTACATTATTTAAAGTTGCTTTATTTGTCAGTGCTGTATTTATCACAATAGCTTTCTGAAAGAACACATTTTTGAATCTTTTGGTCAAATACCATTAGTAGAGTATTTTTCTAACTGGATCATAAGATATTTAGTAATTATATTCTTTTGAAAATTACATTTATTTGTTTATTTTCTGAGAGACATGTGTGCCACAGCATGCAGGTGCAGGTCAAAGGACAACTTGTGGAAGTTAACTGTCTTCTTCTCCGTACAGAACCTGGGGATGGAACTTAGGCTTTCAAGCCTACACTGTATTTTTTTTTAAATCTGTTACTTTTCTCCACCTCTATCACGTTTTCTTGCATGATTATCACTTCCATTTGAGTTTCTACCATCACTTTCTACTGGTCAACTGCTTCCATTCTTGTTTGCTCGGTGGTAATGAATGCCACCACTCCTAATAATATACAGTGGTGTTTTGACATAATAGTGTCTAATTTAAGAATACATTCAATCTTAGTATTTACCATGCTATTAAACAAGGAAGAAAAACCCATGAATTAATAGGTTTATAGAACAAAACCATGAGATTTTCAGTAATCAGCCTAAAGGCTTTCCTTTTAATTTCCTATATATCTTACCTCACTTTAGGTTAAGTCAATCATGCTGAGGTAAGGTACAGTTTTGAAATAATTAAACCCTGACATAACAAGATGCTATTATGAATTTGTTAAAGCATATATAAGATAGAAATAATTTTACTCATTTCAATCTATTCTTTCCAAAGATGAGTCTTTAAAAAACAGCAAACATGGTCTTCAGGACATCTTAGGGAAGACACAGAGGAAAAGTTGCTGCTTCTCTCTCAGCATACATATGAAGTATTCCCTAGTGCATCAGATATGTGAAGGTGGCAGTAGTGATGTGGAGACAGAGGAGGAGGTAGAAGCCAGTTCTCTTCATGGTGGCAACATGCATGCTGTGTGCCTGCAGGCCAAGACATTTTAACAGTTTGCCACTGTCTTCCCTACTTATAGTATGAAGCAGACATAAAAAAAGCTTATGATATATCTAGTAGTTTAATGGTTAGAGTACTAGACAGCTAAGGTACTCAAAAGCTAACTCCTAAAAGGACAGAATTCACAATTAGGATGGTATGTATACATCAAGTACAGGGTCTGGGTAACCACTGAGGCAAATTCAAAGATCTTGTTAGTCTGAGTTCTAGGCACACCTTTCTCAGTAGATCTTTGATATGAGGGTCCATTTATTCTGGTCCCCAGTGCCTTGTTGTGGATGTACAGTATAGAGATTATTCAAGAGATGAATTCATTGTAAACTTTTGAAACATGAACCATGATCTTTATGATTTCATCATATGCTCATCTTCTGGCTCTGAGAAAAGGCATCCATCTGGGTAATTTCATTCATATAATAAGACTATATTTTGCCACCAAAGAATGCAAAAATGTCCAGAGACATAAGGCAACCAAAAATGCCACAAAGTCAAAAGAGACTTTTTCCCTTCCTTTTGGGTCCACTCTAAGCACCAGACATTGGTAATAGAGATATTAATGAATTGTTTAGAATGACTACTATGCCTTCTACCCCAGTCCTCTATTATAATGAAAAATCATCCATTATATAGTGGCTCTGTGCAAAGTATTTAATGCTTTTATTTTTCCAAGAAATGAGATATTATGACTCAATCTATCATATAAACTAGACATAAATTCAGAGCCAATGAAAGTCAATGAAATTTGAACTTCATTATAGTTCTGGGAATTGGCCACGATACAGTGTGCATTCTGCCCTAAAATTTAAAATTTTAGGACACATATGTATTTTCCTTCCATTCTCACCTGTTACTAATCATTTGGATGAGTTTTCTTTTTCTGTGCATAGCTCAGTAAAAACTCATGCACATGTTGCTTGATGGGATTAATTATCATCCTCTCACTAATTGTAATTAAAATCTCAAGTAATTGTATAAACCAACTTTGGCAATCCACACATATAGAAGAGTATTTTGTAGATATAATAACACACTGTATTGCAAAAGTCAGCAAGAAACATACAAGATAAAATTATTTGTAGCCATGTGTTTCTAATTGCAAAGTGAGACATGGAATATGCTATGTCACTTCTGTCACTAGGTATTTATGTTAATACTTACTTGGCAAACATACATCCATCTCTCTTAAGAGATATTACTATTTTAAGTTCTTGTTTAAAAAAACCTTATGTTTTAGAACATAAATTCCCTCAAAATTTGGAATTTATACACATGAGATTGAAAAAAAATCTTCCTCAAAGCATCTGCACTTAAATATACAAATTAAGATTTGCTTCATTTATGAAGCACATTTTTAACTGCCATTCATACCTAATGATTCACTTATATGTCATTACATTAAGGAACCAGTGTTCTGAAGATACCATATGACACCAAAATGGCCATCTTTTGAAACTGGAATGCTTCATTGCAAAGTCAGACTCTAATCTGCAACCAATTTGTGTCAGCTTTCTGCTTAGAAGAAAATCTCAAATCCTCTCTTAACCCGGGAATCAGCTGAAGGCTCATCTTGGTTTCATGAGCCCAGCACAATTAGGTGGTGTGTGAATGTGGGCCACATGCGTTTATTGCTCTCCTAGCATGTGTTACTTTGATGTGTTGGGTCGAAGGCTCACTCTTTGCTGGGCAGCCTTCCTCCTGGGTCTTTATACTGCTTAGCAGTTGAGTCCAGACTTTGAAACACAACCTAATTTAGAGGCGGATGCTGCAGCTGCTGCTGTCATTTCAGATGATTTTTTTTTTTTTTGCTTTGATGTCAGCTTAGAATCTTGGGTGTTGTATCAGCAAGGCAGCGTCTGCAATTCACAAAATAGAGCACACCATTTCAGCTTTTGTCTTAGCCTTTACATTGAATTTCAACACCTCCTACATTAGCAGAAATTGTAGCTGAGTATAAATAAACAGAAGCACGTTTATCATTAACTGGAAGAAAGGGCTGAATAAACAACATGCAGCTGTATTGGGGTTAATTTAATATTAGACTTGCATGATGGTTGGTAAACAAGAATAGTAGAACTGAAATGCAAACACAGCAGCCTCTTGTGTTTCATCTTGTTCTATTTAATGACACCAGAATATGCCTTTCTGAATGTCTATTGGGCTCATCCNCAACCCGTCTGCATTCATTACGCCTGCTTTGTTTTTGTGAAGTGTGTGCTTTCCCCTGGCAGGACTAACCTAATCCTTCCAGGCAGGACCAGTAATGGACCAGCTTATCTTCATTTTCATTAATTGAAAACCCTAAGTCTCCAAAATTCTACTTATTGGCTTTCTATATTCGAAGTAGCTACATCACTTCCAGGGTATTACCTAACATGAAGAATAGTTTCAGAATCTAAAAGAAGTGAAGATTTGGGGTTAATTACTAATGACCGCACAGAAACACCTGAGTAAATTTCTCCATCCCATGACTTATATATACCTTGCTGTACTTTCCCCATGGATGAGAAACAATTATTATGAAGAAATATGAAGACAGGATCTGCCTATGTGAGTAAGAATTTTCTAAAAACCAGGCTTGAAAGAAATAAACAGCTACTTACTAGAAGTGAGTAAAAATGCACATTTCTAGTTTTGATACAACTTCAATTTACAGAAAAATGCTGGTAACTACAGTTTGGCATACTACTAATAATGTGAGCCTCAATAATAACTACCAAACAAATTTCTGTGACCATCATCTATTTTTTTTTTTACCCTCTGTCTGTAAACTGCCATTATATTGTATTCTAAGTAGACTTCTCTTAAAATACAGCCATGATAAATTTTCTGTGGGCAAGAATGACATCAGTTGTTGAAGATAACACACCACAGTTAAACACTGTTGTTTATCCTAGTTTTTATATAAGACACTGAAAAAATATTTCATATTCTAANGGGAAAATGCATAAATGAATGTTTTATAGCCTCTCAATGGAACACAACACAACTATTTAAAATGATTATGTTATACAATTGCATAGATAAATAGGATAAAGTTAAAGTGATAATGGAAACCTGTGATAATATAAGCTGTTTCGAGTTAATTAGAACATACGATTCTTCTACATTTCCAAATATTAAAAGTATCCAGAGAACAATAACAGATATCATAAAAACTGCAAATCTATTATATGCAATGTAGTAGTATGCTTACAAACAAAATTTGTTAGTAGTTTTATGTACTTTATGAGCACAAACTAAATATCATCTAGATCCTGATTTAAGCCTGACTATATATTCACACACACACATATTATATGCAATATAATATGCTTACATACATGAAATTTATTAAGTGTTTTATGTTCTTTATGAACATAAACTAAATATCATCTAGAACCTTGATTTAGCCTGAATACATATTTACACATATATATTTATGTAGATGTGCACATATTTACACATAAATGTATATATTCACATATACATTTGTATAAAATATTCATATATATGCACACATATATGAATATATAACAAGCTTTTCTAATATTTTTCTTTTATTCTGGGTTTTTGCAGTTGGAGAATGTTAATTTTCATACTTTTATTTTATGCAAAGTATTTAGTAAAACACACAGAGCAATGTTATCATGTGACTTCATGACATTGTGTGTGCATATTATGTANGTGTGTAGTGTATGTGCATAGTTTGTGATCATGTGCATGTGTGTATGCATGTATACTGTGTGCACATGTGAATGTGTGTCTAGTATATATGTATGCTTATGTGCATACATGTATGTAAAGTATATGTAGTGTGTGGGTACACATGTACATGCATGTGTGCCCTGTATGTGTTTAGTGTGCTTGTGCACAAGTGCATGTATATGCATTTGGTGTTTTTAGTGTGCATATTTTGGGTATCATAACATATAATGTATGTGTAATATGTGCACATGTACATGTATGTGCATTTCTGTGTATATGTATTGTTTGTGGGGTGTGTGTGTGTGTGTGTGTGCGTGTGTGTGTGTGTGTGTGTAGGCAAGAGATCAGGGTAGAGTGTCTTGTTTCATTGCTCTCCACTTTTTTTGAGGTAGGGACCCTAACTGAATCCAATTCTCGATGGTTGGTTAGTAGATTGGCTGCCCAGCAGGCTTTAGGGACCTGTATATTTCCACATTCCTGTATGCAATCCTACCTAGATGTTTAATGTGGATTCCAGGTATCCAAATCAGGTTATCATGCTTATACAGTAGTCATTTTACCCAATGGGCCATCTACCCAGCCTCATTTTCTTACATTTTGCAAATTAAAACTGGGATTTCTTTCTTTCTTTTTTTCTTTGTTTTTTAATTAAGAAAATTTTCCCTTCATTTTACACATCAATCAAAGATCACTCTCTTCCTCCCAGCTTCCCTCTTCCAACCCATCCCCTCTCCCTGCCACAAGAAGGGAAGGCACATCCAGTAGAGGCAAGTCCAAGCCCTCCTCTTGCCTTAAGGCTGCATGAGTTGTCCCCATCATAGGTAATGGGCTCCAAAAAGCCCACTCCTGCACCAGGGATGGAATCTGATTCCACTGCCAGGGGCCCCTCCAAGCAGATTTAGTTACACAACTGTCTCCCTATGCAGAGGGCCCAGCCCAGTCCCATGCCGGTTTCAGAGCTATTGATCCAACTTTCATGAGTTCCCACTAGTTTGGTTTGGTCATCTCTGCAGGTTTCCCTATTATGATCTTGATGAACTTGCTCATAGAATCCCTCTTCTCTCTTCCCGACTGGACTCCTGGAGCTCTTTCTTTTTCAATTTATTTTATGTGCATGGATGTTTTGCCTGTACATGTGTATGTGTACCAAATGCATGGTTTGTGCCAACAGAGGCCATAAGAGGGTATTGTATCCGAAACGTTAATTGCAGATAATTGTGAGCCACCGTGTAGATGCTAGGAAACCAACATACTCTCTAAGAAGCAGAAAGTGCTTTTTAACTGCTGACCTAACACTCTAGCCCTTAGATTCTCTAAGTATAACCAAATTTGGCAAATTTAGTTCCTTCACTTTTCTGAAAATCAAAATTCTTATTAATACTAGTTAATAAGGCCGGGCGGTGGTGGCACATGCCTTTAATCCCAGCATTCGGAAGGCAGAGGCAGGCGGATCTCTGTGAGTTCGAGGCCAGCCTGGGCTACCGATTGAGTTCCAGGAAAGGCGTCACACAGAGAAACCCTGTCTCGAAAAACAAAACAAAACAAAACAAAAAACCAAAAAAAAAATATTAGTTAATAAGAATTTATAACTAAATAGGGACAGTGAAGCTATGTATGTTTATATTAACATCAGACTAAGAGTGAATAGACATTCACTGTTCAATATGGCTGCTAGCAAGCATGCGTGGCTAGTTATTTAAAATAATTAAAATTGCAAGATATTAAAAATTCTATTCTGCAATCATGCCAATTAAGTTTCAAGTGCCCAGCAGGAAGACACTAGTGGCTAGTTGTGGTGATATATTGTGTACCCTAATAAACTTGCCTGAGGATCAGAGAACAGAGCCAGCCACTAAATTAGACATAGAGGTCAGATAGTGGTAGCACACACCTTTAATCCCAGCACTTGAGATCGCATGCCTTTGCTTGGGAAGCACACATGCCTTTAATCCCAGGAAGTAATATGGCAGAGCAGAGAAAGGTATATAAGGCATGAGGAAACAGCAACTCACTCTCTTTAGGCTGAGAATTTCGTAGAGGTAAGAACTAGTGGCTGGCTGTTCTGCTTCTCTGATCTTTCGTCTTTCACCCCAATATCTGGTACTGGGTTTTTTTATTAAAAGACCATCTAAGATTTAAACAACAGGTAGTGGCTTGGGATTGAACAACAGGTATTTCCATTACAAATAGGTTTTGTTGGATAACAATATATTCAATGTTCTTCTTAGATTTATTTTGTTTATATATAAATATATATATATAATAAGTATATATATATATCAGGTCTCCTGGAGCTGGAGTTACAGGTGGTTATTAGTTTCCCAACATGGATGCTCCAAACCAAACACCCGTCCTCTGGGAAAGCGATAAGCACTTTAAACTGCAAAGCCACCTTTCCTGCACTAGAATAATTATCCCTAATAATTCATGTTCTGCTACCAGTTTTAGTCTAAACAGCTTCTGTAGAGATGGAAGCGCTCAGGTGACATTTCAAGCTTTGTTTTTCTTTTGTTGTTACATAGATATTTTTGCAACAGAAAGAGGTGGGGGGCACACAGAAATACAAACATAGAAAGAGACAGAGAAACAGAGACAGAAAGAGACAGAGAGAGATGCAGAGAGAAATAGAGGGGACAAAGAGAGAGAGAGCACAGAAAGTGACTAAGCATACACTCCCTCAGAATGTTTTGTTTACAGGTGTGTTTATGTGACGAAAATATGAGCTAAAGTATAATTCATCTCTCATGCATTTGTTCTTATAATATTTGCTTCATAAAGAAACCTAGATGTTTCTTATTTGTATTACCTCATGAACAACAGGGCACAGGGCCCTGTGCAAACAGAAAGTGTGGGGGAAAATCTGGAGGCTACCAGCCATTTAAAGGAAAGGTGGAAGGAAACGATTCTGATAAGAAACGGATGAGAGAGAAATGGAAGTTCGATCTGAAGATGAAAAGCCAGTGCAACACTGGTGAACACGGAGGCCATCTTTATGAATGCCATGAGAAGCTTTAACATAGCTCAAGATTTTGTCCCACCTGGCATTGTGTTGAGAGCTGCATAAGCCATGGGTTGACAGCGATGGATGTTCAGAGTCATTTTCATAGGATATGCTTTTTCTTTAGATCATAAATGTAATCATTCTCAGTCTACTAACTGGAGGAACTACAGAATATCATGAAAATAGGGTAAAGGGCCATCATTGTTTCCATTTCATCNTTAGATTGCATAGCTAAGATACTTTTATTTTCCTAAGTGTGTTTCACTTTAAATATCCTCAGTATCATGNCACAGTTTAGAAAAAATGAATATAGTCTCCATTAAATATTATTTTAAAGATTTCATTTACATAAAGTGTTTTTTTATGCAGTGTCCCTTCAAAATATGTAGTTCACTTTGAATTTTATTATTTGAATAACTCTACCATGAATACTGTTTTTATATGAATTCTTGTCTACTTCAACTGTTATTTCCTTAATATGGTTTTCAAAATTGAATTGTTACATTAAATTGAACACATTTACAGAGCTCTTTCCTTTGATTAAAACTATTCTTTATAATATGTGGNGATAACATATATTTCATTAGAAGCAAATATGAAAGACTGCTTTCCTAATACATCATTGCTTGAATGGTACAAGCAATGCCATTAAATTTGGAAATTATTGTGTATAACTTCTTATTCATTTGTGGTTGCTAATAAGTTCCCCCAAACGATGCTATATAAGTTATCGTGAAGCAAGACAATAATTTTGCATTAAATTTCATTTCTTCAAATAAGATGATACCAGTAACAGTTTCTATACCTGTCTACTAATTTAAAATTTCCTCAAAGCATGGAACACTAAGCAAATGAGCAACAGCAAGATACTACCATATTACTTTTCATATTGTGGAAATAACACTGAACACAAAATAGTAAATATTTATAATCATATTGATACCAATAGAATAGATTATATGTCATTTTTATTATGTTGATCTGACTTTTTAAAAAAATTATATTATCTGATGTTATGGGTAAGTCTTCAAACTTATGTTTCANGTAATTAAGATAAAAGATATTGAGAAATATGTCTACCTTAACTGTGTGTTTTAGCAAATTTTATCTAATTAAAACAAAAATCATATGATAGAGCATATACAGTTTCCACTGTACCATTAAACCATTATTTCAAAATATCTTGAAAATTATTGCAACATAACTATGATAGATCAAACTAAACAAAAGAAGAGGAAAGAAAAAATTAGAAAGATAACAGAAAGGGGAAATCAGGCAGTGCTCTAATGCACAATGGTGCTGGCTTGCTCAGTGGTTTTCTGTTCTTTACAAGACACTGAAAGCAGCATGTCTTAGCAGCTGCTAGTCCTCAGTAGACGCTGTATGGAAAGGTTCGGTCTGAAGTCAATGGTGAAAGGGCACAACTGCTGTAGTTTTTATGCTAAGCTCATGTTTTGCCCACATAGCGGCTTTTCATGTACCATAACTATGTCAGATTGTCACTGCTATGATGTCAAACAGAGCTTCAAATTAGTAAGAGTCAGACTTCAAGAAGCTTGCAGTATGTTTACAAACCATAGAGTTGAATAGAGAAAACAAATGATGATACTTTTGTTATATTTGGCAGGGTTTAAATGAACAAATAAATAAAAATTAGTCTTACCACACACATCCATACAAAGTGCATCTTTTGACAGAAAATAAAATCATTTAGTGATGGTGGAATCTATGANAAATACATAGGTGTAAATTAAGCTACTACACAAAGAAGTTCCAAAGTACCATGTTCAAACAGTTTGTACACTATAAATTTTTTATGACAACCATGAGATAAGTGGAGTCTGAGTTGGGGCACTTTAGTTCACAATACCATACTTAGAAGAAGGTTTCTTCCACATTGGAGATTTACAATTACCAGTATTTCTGCTCAATACATTCTGGCCACTGTTTAGGGCCAACGTGCACTGGCTATCATTTTTTCTGAGTTGGGTGAGACTACATACTCATAAAAAGGTTATAGATGGTTAATTGCCCTCTGGTAGGCAGCAAGAACAGAGTGTTTTTGAACTCCCAATGGTCAAACATACAGCACAAGCTGACATGATCTTCACTGTACATGTTAATATAATGCACAAATGAGGCATCTGCCTTGTGCTGTCCACTCTATTAGGTGACTCTTTGAGGGAATTCTGCTTAAGACAGGAAGGAATAAAGGCCAGGACAGCCCCCCTTACCTAAGTAGCTATGGCCCCATGAGAAGTTATTCTTAAAGAAATGCACTTCAGTTTTCTCATTTATCATTTAATAGATGGTGGTGCTTTTGACCTTCCATACAGTTTAAAAATTTGCAAAGTTTTTCATTGTTCTCAGTTCTTGGTAGCGATGACGTTTAGGGTCCTAGTCATGCTTCACTTGCTGCAAAGGAACAGCAAGATATGATGGAGTCTTACAGCTCACTGTAACCAATTAAGTGCCTCACGCAGATTTATGAACCTTAGAATGTAATGCAGCTGGTCATTTTTTTTGAGAAGTGTATCATTAGCATCAAAACAAAGTAAAGAACATTCATCCATTCAGAGACTGTAACTCAAAGTTCTGCTTATCACATGGCTTTCTTGAAGTACAGCATATGAAGATTACATGACAGCTATCAATTTAATTCATTCCTGATGATCAAAAGTCCATTAGAGCTACTTACTTTATAAAGGTTAAGTAACATTTCTATATTCTAGCTTGTTAGGGAGTTTGGTGGAAAAAATAATTCATTTCATACAAACAGAGAGGTGAAATGTAATTAGTAGTGGGTTACTTGAGTGTTGAATCAGTAGGCAAAAAAATTGCTATCATGAATTTGTGTATTGCCTACAGTTAGTTCCTGTACCTCACCTATATTCTTCTTGCATGACTTTTGTTAGAAAAGGTCACATTTTGAGTAATTGACTGAAAGTATAATTAAAGATAATTAACAAGTAATGCAAGCAAGGCTGCACAATTATAGAAGTGATTTTTGTAGTGATAAACTATAGCAGAAAGTTAGTGCTGCTTCTTCTCAGATACATTTTCCTCTAAGCCATGCTTAAATGGCTTCCATGAGATAGAGACAATAAACGGCAAAAAATTAGTTACATACTTGACAATATGTGTTTGGGAACACTCTTATTTCTCACTCCAATTACCTTAACCTATATATCTCTACCAAATTTAAATTTTAGTCTGTGGTGATATATTGTGTATCCCAATAAAGCTTATCTGGGTATCAGAGGACAGAGCCAGCCACTAAATTAGACATAGAGGTCAGGCAGTGGTGGCACACACCTTTAATCCTATCACTCAGGAGGCGTAGATCTGTCTGGCTCTCTGTGAGTTCAAGGCCACACTGGGCTACATGAGAGAAACAGAACAAGGCAGTGGTGACACATGCTTTTAATCCTAGGAAATAATATGACAGGACACAGAAAGGTGTATAAGGCATGAGGAAACAGGAACTCGCTCTCTTGAGGCTGAGGATTTCATGGAGGTAAGATAGTGGCTGGCTGGTCTGCTTCTCTGATCTTTCAGGTAAGCTTTATTGGGTTATACAATATATCACCACATTAGTCCACCTTACAAACAACACTACAAAAGGGATGGCTTTTATGAGTAAATAAGTTTTACAGAGAAATAATTGTATTTTATTCTTATATCAGATTATATTTATGGTTAAAAAAATAATATTACATAAAACATATATATTATAATACAAAGGAATACAAATTTCACCTGCTGTTCCCTCTCATTCTGACAGTCTTGCATCTCCTTTTATTCTATCTACCTCCATGTATCTATCTGTCATTATCTATCCATTCATTATATGTATCTACATATGTGTATATGACTTTCTATAAAAATATAGACTTTTCAAATATAAGAAAAATATGGAACATTAATCTTGTGAGTTCATCTTATTTTGCTCAATGATAATCTGAAGTTGCATCCATTTTTCATTAAACAGCATAGTGGCACTCTATTTTATGGCTGAATAAAACTGCACTGTGCATATGTATTTCTTACCCCAATTATCTGTCAATGGATGACTTGGATGATCTCATAGTTTGACTATTATGAGCNGTGCTACTGTAAACATAGCTATGTAAAATTCTCTGGGATATGTTGACAGAGTTCTTCAAATATATAACTAGGGGTGGTGTAGTTGGATCACATGGGAGTTCAGTATTTAGTTTTTGAGGAACTGCCATAGTGATTTCCATAGTAACTGCACCATTTCCTTCAGCAAAGCATATGGATTCCTTTTCTTTTGATTATCACCAGCCCTCACAGTTTGTTCTCTTCATGATAACCATTCTGACTGAGGGGAGACTGAATCACAAAATGGGTTTAATTTGCATTTCTCTGAAGCCTGAAGACTCAATGCTTTTCACATTTTTTTTTTTACTTAATTTGTACTGCTTAAAGGAATTTCTGTTTAAATCATATACCCATTTGTTGATTTTCATCATTTATTTTAGTAATGTTTATGTTTTGAGATTTTTTTAATGTATTCTAGATATTAATCCCACTAGATGTACAGCTAGCAAACACATTTCTGCCATTGTGTAGGCTGTATTCACTCTATTAATTGTTTCATTATCTGTGTAGAAGTTTTTCAGTCTTACGTATTCCTTTTATTGTCAATTTGGGAAATTATTTCCTTAATTATAAATTATCTTTTCAGAAAGCCCTTACTAATGTATGTATCTTTAAGTATTTATTTTGCCTATGTTTTCTTCTCATAGTATCAGAGTTTCACATCTTTGCTGTATTGTAAATTGAGTGATATGGACCTAACTTTATTTTCTACATTATTTTATTTATTTTACAGCACCATCTGTAGAAGAGATGCTGTAGAAGAGATGTACCTTTTCTCCAATAAACTTTTGAGTTTTTTGTCAAAAACCAGTTGTCTTAATCTGTATNCATTTATGCATGGGCCTTCTATCCTATTTTTCTTACCATGACTCTGTTATATCTCCAGTGTTATTCTTATTGGTCAGGATTGCTTTGGCTAGCCAGTGTATTTTTTTTCTTCCACTGTGAATGTTTTGAATATTTTGGTGAAGAATGACATTGAAATTTTTATGGGCCTTGCACTGAACCTGTAGATCTCATTTCATAGTCTGTCTGCCTGTCTGTCTGTCATTCCATCCATACATTTCCACCCATCTATCTGTCCATGTATAACTGATTCCTCTGATACACGAATTCTTTCTATAATCTATTCCAGTGGTTCTCAACCTGTAGGTCACAACCTGCTTGGGGTCACTACATATCAGATATTTACATTGTGATTTATAACAGTAGCAAATTATAGTTATGAATTTGCAATGAAATAATTTTATGGTGGGGGGTCACTACAGCTTGAGGAACTGTATTAAAGGGTCTCACTCATCATTAGGATGGTAGAGAACCACCAAGTATTCTTTTCTTCAATTTCTTCTTCAGTGTTTTAAAATTTTNTAATAAAGATTCTTTCTGTACATCAGTTACACTTATTCATGAATATTTATTTTATTTTTGAAGCAACTATCATTCAGGTTGTTTGACTGATTTCTTTCTCAGCCAGTTTATTATCACTATACAGACAAGTTACTGATTTCTGTATGTTGGNTCTGTACCTATCTGCTTCTCTGAAAGAGTTTATCATCTCTAAGTGTTCACTGTAGACTCTTTAGGCATCTGTGTATAAGATCACATCATCTGCAGATAAAGGTCACTTTAAGGTCTTCCTTTCCTATATTTATCACTTTCATTTCTTTTATTCATTTCATTTCATGTCTTATAGCTCTACCTTCNCTTGAAGTTCTGTGCTGAGTTATTGTGGGGAATTTGCACACTTTTGTCATGGTCTTCATTTTAATGAAAATGCTTTACATTTTCCCCAATAACACAATATTGGCTATACNTTCATTGCACATAGTCTTTATTGTGTTGAAGTATTTCCTTTTATTCTTTGTTGTTTCAGAATTTTTATTATAAAGGAATATTCAACTTTTTCATTGTCTTTTTCTACTTCTAATGAGTTGATCATGTGATTTCTTTTTTGATGTGATGTATTACATGTATGACTTGTGTGGTTTGAATCATACTCTTATTCCAGGAATGAAGCCAATTTAATCATAGTGAATGATCTTCTTGATCTGTACTTGAATTCAGTTTTCAGGTTTCTTATAGAGAATTTTTCCATCCACATTCACCAAGGAATTTACTCTATAATTTCNTTTTCTTATTGTGTTCATATCTGGAGTTGAAATTGAGACAGTTACTTTAACTTATATGTTATGTATTTATGTGCACACATGTATGTTTTATACATATATATGTATATATATATAAAATATTACTCTGAAAGTCATTGGTTTTGTTGTTGATGTTTATCTCTTTTCCCCCAAAGAACTTGGGAACATTTTGTCATTTCTGTTAAACTATGAAAATAGCAGTGTGGCTAGGTTACTCGTCCTCAATGTGGCCAGATGGCCAAGTTCTCAGTAACTTACCAGAGAATAAGATGAGAATGCAATGCCTTTACTTGTCATTTTGGCAAGACAAAATGCCTAATCTTGTTTGTGTATGCTTTTCCCTTCTACCTCCAGCCTGCTGCTCTACTGGTGGTCCGCCTGTGTGCAACACAGATGTTTCTCTCTCTCCACTGCATGCTTTATTTTGGAAGACACTTTGGGAAGCATATGTTTACATGCGAGACTAGTCCTCCCTTCTCCCAACACCTCCTTGTGCTGTGTAAACAATCTTCATCTGCCCCTCAGATCTGGGGCACACGAGACTTTCACAGCTGTCAGTTTTCTTTTTCAGCCTGTTTGCCCTGGTGAACATGGTCTTCAGATAATGTAGCCTTTCCTTCTCTCCTCCAAGTGAGTTGGAATGCAGATTTTTTCCCCTCCTTTCAACTCAGTTTCCTTCTGTGACCCCAGCATATTTCCATCCCCTTTCTTCTAAGTCTTTCTTTGTACTAGCTCCCCAGATGTGATCAAGGATGAACTCTCTCTGCTCCTCATTTTAATTCTCCTTATAAGTACTTGGTTTGCAAGAGCCGGAAGAGGCAAACCTCACACATTCTCATGGACACTTTCATTTTCCTGATTTATTTCTTTAACATTTGACATAGTAAATCATTGAAATATTTACTTATTTTTTCTGTTAGTTCATCAAAAAGAAGGAATATATACACATATATTGCATATATACATAATATATGAACATATATATGAGCATATATATGTATGAACATATCTATGACATGATTATATGTAAAGCANCATAGAGAACAGTTACTTTAATTCTGTTATACATTAATGTATATTCATGAATGTATATATATTTAATTTATATATTTGCATGACTTTATATTGTTTATATTTTTACTTATGTATATATAAACATGTTTTACAAATGGAGAATCAATTTCTCTTTCAGTCATTCAATACATATTTAATAAGTACATATAATGTATCATTTTTCTGCATGCTAAAATTAATGCAATAAAGAAAATGGGGTCTCCTTTTTCAAAGAACTTGTGTTCTAGCACAAGAGACAGGTGATCAATAAACAAATAAATAATTGAAATAAATAAATAAATAATTGAAATAATTGTGATCAGAAGCCAGCTGAGCTGAAAACTGAACCATATGTAGAAGCCTTGANAAAACTGATCAGGTGATAAAAATTCCGGGGGAGGGAAGCAGTACAAAGTCCCTTCCAAAATTACTGATGTTGACATAGCTGGCAGAAGAGGCCCCTGTGANTGAAGTGTTGTGAACATGATAGAGCAGGTTAGCTATAGTGTATTGACGATAGTCATGGGTCCTAGAGCTAATATAGGCTTTTGAATACAAGATAAGAATTTTCAACTTTATTCTAAATGCCCAGGAATCCATGAAGACCTTTAAACTTTTTTAAAGGGAAGGAACACAATTTGACTTATGTTTTTGAAATATGGCTTTGCCTACTTTAATCATTTATCATAGTTTGATGACTGATCCAACAAAGGCAATCTATATGATACTTAATAGTTACCAACCTTGATACAACTGTGGTCAGTCCTCCCTCCTCCTAAACATCATCAGCATGCAGTGATTGTTCTAATTCAAATTTCTTACCTGGACATAAAAAGACTTTATGGGATTTAACCCTCAGCCTGTTTCCTTAACTCATGGTTTTCTGCTCCCATCATGAACTATNGTGTCATAAGCTGCAGCGATAGCTCCACTGAATTGTGTGCTGACTCTGCACCAGGACTCATGACTCTTGCATATGTCTCTGCTCATCTCTGACTGGAAAATTTGTCTTTTCTCCTTTCCCACTCTCCATAGAGCTTATTCCATGAAGCCTTTCTGAGTACCTTTTATGTATGTACCCCATATTCTGCAATGACATATCAAAAAGCCTAAAATATAAATTTTCAGAAGTTAGTAAAAAAGACTGAGATGGACCTTGAAGGTAAATTAGGGTCTTGTTGATTTCAACTCCAAAACTACAGCAGGATTTCTGAAGAACTTCAGTGTGAAATAACATGATTTTATTCGTCATTTAAAAACATATCAGCAGAATATTGGTAAGAGGAATGGTTGATTGTAAAATGTTATTGGAAGAAGGGTACTACATTAACCTGGCTCAGTCATGATGAGCTCTTGAAACTTTTATCTGCATACATAAACANGTGTAGACACAAGTATAACAAAGCAATGAGAAAGAAAGCATGAATTTANAAATACTTAATCAATACTACAGTGTGCTGTTTAGTGTGCTGTTTTGTCAGNTTGACACAAGCCAGGTTATCTGGGAAGTGGGAATTCAGTTGAGAAAATGCTTTTTATCAAATTGTCCTGTTGTGTGATAATCTTTTTGTANACTNTGAAAATGTGTCTCTGCCTAAGGCACCTTCTGGTTGGTTTAATAAAGAGCTGAATGGCCAGTAGCTAGGCAGGAGAGAATAGGTGGGACTTTCTGGGAGAGAGAGGAACTCAGGAACAATCTGAGGCCTGTGGGATTAAGCCAGCCAGATGGGGAGGGAGTTGGACATGCAGAATGGAGGACTGATAAAGAGCCACATGTCTTCCATAGGCCCACATGTTTGAACAGTTGACTCCTAGGTGGTGGTGCTGTTTGGGAGGGTTATGGAATCTTTACAAGGTGGAAGCTTCCTGAAGGAAGCTTGTCACTAGGGACAAGCCTTGAGGTTTAAAAATAATTTTTTTTTAAGATTCTAACTGTCATCTATCATCTCTCTACCTATCTACCTACCTATCTACCTATCTATCTACCTATCTATCTACCTATTTATCTACCTATCTACCTATCTACCTACCTATCTATCTATCTATCTATCTATCTATCTATCTATCTATCCATCTATCATCTATCTATCTATAATCTTCTCTTTAGTGTGTATGAGTGTTTTGCACAAATGTATGCCTGGGCAGTGCATGCAGTAAACTCAGAGACAGAGGACATGTAGTGGTATTTGCTCTGCCCATGGCCTTGGGCTATATGGCCCAAAGGAGGCCATGCAAATACCAGAGAGACTTGAGCCACTACCCAAGGAGCAACAAGATGCCAGCAGACCACTAATGCCATGGCCACATGGCAACATATAAATGAATAGCAATGGGTTAATTTTGATGAAAGAGCTAACTAGGAAGAAGCTGAAGCCATAGGCNATANAGTTTGTAATTAATGTAAGCCTCTGTGTGTTTACTTGGGTCTGAGCCACTGCAGGACCGGCCAGGACACAGGAAAACTTCCAACTATAGAAGTCTTTCTCTCTTGCACTATTCAGTATCCTTCCTTTTAGTGTTTTGAGTACGTGTTGTAGCAGAAGTTTCTTTTCAAGTTGAGGTTGTTTGCTGTTTTGTGTGCCTTTTGTTCCTCAAGAGGCATCTCTTCATTTAGATTTAGAATTTTTCTTCTA